>RJWT010017708.1:0-19243 GCA_004365215.1 Cuniculus paca | reverse complement strand
GAAGTTTGACCAGGAACAACCTTTGCAAACAGAAGACTCAACTTCAGAAGACAAGGCTGATAGCTGTATTCTGGGAGGTCTGTATGTGTGGAAACTTTTCATAGAAGTCTGTATGTGGGAAAGACGGCTTGCTCTAAGAGGGCTAGCCTAAAAAGCACCTTTTGATATAAAATTCCACAATCAGAATTGGGCCCCTGTATGACAGGAAGAAACATACAGGATTTGGAGATTTTGCCCTAGTGAGGCTTTCTCCTTGGTGAGTCTCAGGGCTCTGTAAGGGCAGAATAGCTGGAAAGGGAGTTTGATGCTTCTAACCCATCCACAGAATGCATGAGAGCAGAGTTCCATTCCTCAAAGTGGACTGGCTCAGAATTTAAAGATAGGAGGAAGGTCTACACGTGGAAACGCTCAACCCTTGAAGTGCGAGAGTTCAAATTTGTTTCAAGAATCAATTATCTGATTTTCCTCAAAATTAAGGTATCATATGTCTTCTGATTCCCTTAAAATCAAAACGGTATAACAGAATCTCAGAAACTTTGAAAATTGTGACTCCAGAGGTTCTAGGACAATTAGAAAAGAGCTTTCATTCCAAAGAGGAAAGTTCTATTTGTATGATTTTTCTCAACATGGTAGCCAAAAGAAATTACAGTACACCTTTGTCTCCACGGGTTGCATATCATTGGATTCAATTTCCAATCAAAATTATTTGAAAAAGATGGTGTTTGTAATGAACTCATACAGGCTTTTATCCCTTGTTATTTTCTTAAACAATATATACCATTTACAATCTACTAAGTGTTATAATACATCTAGAAATAATTTAAAGTACATGCAACGATGTGCACCATACAAATACTACACCGTTTTACATAAGGGACTTGTGAATCCTCAAATTTTAGTATCTGTGGGATCCCTGGAACCAATACACCAGGGATACCAAGGGAAAACTGAATTTTTCTCTGAAAACCGTTCTTTTTCTGATATTTTCACCTTTAATCTTTTTTTTCTTAAACATTTCCTGCTCAGGTATAAGGAAGGAACACTTTCTTCCTAGTAAATCTGTGATTACTTGAATTTCTGTAAGGGAATTTCTAAAGCTTGGTAAAATCATTTAGCTATGGTGATTAGTCAGTGGAACCTTTCATCTATTTCCCCCACTGAATGCCCACAAAGGGGTATGGTTTATTCTTAACTGGAAAAATACTTCAAGAAGTTGTGTGACCTCAGGATTATCAGTGGAGGTGGCAGAGATTTCTGGATAATTGCACATGGAAGGAGCTGCAGCCGTCAGCTGGGTGTCCATTGCAAGGTTCCAGGAATGGAGCTCAGTATTCAATTTCAATGATGCCCCTACCATATCAATTTCAAATGGCAAAAGCAGCACATCCTACTAAGCAGCAAAACCAAACTCCTCCTTGGAAACATGTGGCCTGCAATTTTAATGGTGACTTGAACCATCCTGAGAGGATGAGTAAGTGTTTGGATGAATTTCACCATTGCAGGAGATGGCTCCATGATCCTCACTGTGGTTATAAGAAGTATGCAGACCCCTCAAATTTTTTCACTAAGTTTATAGTTATCAATAACTCCTTTCCACAGTCCTCACTCAGTCCTGGAAGTTTCCATAGTAATAAGAATATAGGCCCTCAGGTTTTTTTCTTTCTTTCTTCTTGAAAACCTGAAATAAATCAGCTGAATATTCACTAATTTTAAAAATGCATCCAGTTAAATTCTTCAAGTCATGGTTCAAGAACATTTTATTCATGAACCCACCAAGTAAGAGCTCCGTGTTTTCTGTGGAAGATGAACTGCAAATTCAGGCAGGAATGGTCTCCATTTTTGATTCTTACTCCAAGGAAGGGGTGCTTGGGAATGCAAGAATATCTGTTCTTCAGAGATACCTTAATTTGCTCTCCATGGAAAACATGTATGGCTTAACGAGGAATTGCTAAATCCTAGAATTTTAGGGAAACACCCTTGTTTTCTGACTCAATGCACTGACTTTCCCGTATTTCTCTTCTCTCCTTTGAGTAATTTCCAAGTAACCAAGCATATCTGCCTCATTTATGGGTCTGTTTTCAGTGTAACTTACTTCCAACTCATAAATATGATTGAAATTTCACAGCAAATATACATCAAGGGTTATGAGCTGATCCTGAAGACAGGAATAAGACTCTCGTGTCAGCTGGCCTCCTACATTCCATTTGGGGCAGATTAGGCAGACAGAGATTGCAGGAAATTAAGTTCTTATGGGGTTTAAGAGAGAAAGCATGAGAAAAGAAGGATAAAGTTGAAAAAGTACTTCATTGTATTCGGCAAACAAAGGAAAGGAGATCATGATTACTACAATCAGGTATTAAGTCTCCTAATACACTGGTTATAATACAGAGGTTCTAATCTTTGCTTCTCTCAAGACTAAACAGAATTTTACAAACACAGTTGGTCTCTTGGTATCTGTAGATTCCACCTACAGATTCAACAAAGTGCACATGAAAAATATTCATTACAAAAAACACATTTGCGCCAGAGATTTAGCTCAGTGGCTTAAGCGCCTGCCTGGCAAGTGCAAGCTCATGAGTTCAATCCCTGGTGCCACAAAAAACAAACAACAAACAAACAAAAAAAAACACATTTGCACTGAACATCAACAGAATTTTTGTCATTATTGTCTAAACAATATAACACTGTGCATAGAATTTACATTGTCTTACACTGTTTATCTAGGTTTGATTTTAAGTAAATAGGAGTTTGTGGATAAGTGATGTGCAGTTACTACATGATTTTTATCTTAATATTTAATTTTTACTAGGATATATTTATAGTACATAATGATTAAATTCATTGTGGGGAATGAGTACCTGTATATTACATATCTTAATTCTTTTACTTCTACTTCCTCTCCCCTTCTTCTCTGCCCCTTCCACCTCTTGGTCCCCTTCCCATTTGTAAAAGATCTACCTCAATGTGTTCTATCATCTATCTTTTATTTTGCTCTGTAAATTATTTATATTTGGGGTATCTCATATTTAAAAAACCATGCAATATTGAAACTTGTATGTCTGATTTATTTTGCTTACCAACAACATTGTATATAAGTAACATAATCATCCTCAGATTTTGGTATCCTGTTGGTTGTGTGTGGGACAGTGTCTTGGAAATGTTCTCCCATGAATACCTAGGGATGATTGTTATGGATTAGATCTAAAATGCACCCACAAAGTCTCATATATTCAGAGGTGGGGCTTTTGGAAGGTGATTGGATCATAGGGAACTATATACTACTGGAATATTAATTCACTGATAAATTCATGGCTGAATGTGCCATTAGGAAGTAGGGCCTTGTTTGAGATAAATTCATTGGGTCATGACCAAGAATGGTGTTTTCTTGTTCCCCGTTCCTTCCTTCTCTTTCTGGTTCCTGGCTGCCATGAGTGGAGCCCCTAACCTGAACCATGCACTTCCATCCTGCCTTTTCTGCCTTGGAGCCAGGCAACAGTGAACTAATCCCGCTGAAAACTGTGAGTCAAATATACTTTTCCTCCTTATGTTTCAGTGATAAGAAAGCTGACTAATACAACTATATACTATTTGTGGCAAGGAATACAACCCACATTACAGTATTGGAGTTCCCAACCTCATTTTTATTAGACTGCTTTTCAGTATATCTGGGAAAATGAACCACATAGGGCAAGAATAATTTATCCTTCCTTACCACTCCAATCCTTACCAGTTTACTTAATACCTGGCTATTAAAAAGACGCTATTGAACAAGATGAAGCAAATATGTGCTATCAGTGTGTGTCCATGTGTAAATAAGAATTCAAACCAGAAGATGACAAATTGAAGCTGAGTCCTCCTGCAAAATTCCATTTTTTTAGTAATTAGACTGTGTATGTTGTTGAGGAACAAATTCTTTCAATAACATTCATCTATTTAGTTAACAAAACTGAATTAAAATATTGATTTAGATCTATAGTTGATGAGATGAAAGACTTTTTAAATTATTTAAGTTCACAAAGCTATTTGCAAGACAATTCATATAAAAGGCCACTTGAAGAAATACAAACCTTAAAACCATAAAGTAGAACTACATACTTATAGTATAAAAATAGTTTTGAAATATATACCAAGTGATGTGATTACTTCAAGGAAAGTAAATGAATGAAAAATACAGAATGTAAATAATTGGAAATAAACATATTAAGAATAAAAGAGATTTTAAATAATTTTCTGTGGTATAGACATGACTATCACTCTTCCTCCTATTGATCAGTGTCTTAAATTAGTCAACAATGTTTTGGTTTTTTTTTTGGTACCAGGGATTAAACTCATGACCTCATGCTTGCCAGGCAGGTGCTTACACTGCTGAGCTAAACTCCCAATCCTGTTTGTTATTCTTAACAGATTTGATTGTCTAAGTAACATATTTTGATACTAGATGTTAAAACTGCATGCTTTTCTTTCTCAATGAAACTACTGAAAACCTGACAGTAGAAATCTTGTCATTTTTTAATATCCTGTTTTCCTATCATCCATTGTTTAACATATATTAATAAATATCAGTGGAATCTATCTCACTCTATGCCTCCCTTATTAGCAAAAGACTTGATTCTTATAAGTTTTGGAAACACTTCAGACTACTGACATTCAAAAATACAAATGTCTACCTTAAAATTTAACCTTCTACTAACTCCAAAAACACCCACAGTTTTCAGTATGACTTATATAGAAGCAGGGAGCAAGAAGAAAATGAAAAGACTTTTATCAGATGAGTTTTCTGATCTAAAACCAGCCAGGATTATTCTTTCTTTATCTTCTATTTCTTGTGTCACTTTGAATGCTGTCTCAAAATGGGAAACTACTGAGTTTAATAGAGTTAAGAGAGAATAAATACAAAACAGAGAAAACTTTTGAGATACATGAATAAAGTCATGGAGACAATAAAATTTGTTATAGCTTTACTGACTAAAGTCAAATTTTGAAACCAACTATAAAATTACAAAAAATATTGCTTTTAAATAAATTATAATTTATTCCCACATCCAGAAAGGCTACAATGATATTTTTGGAACTTCCTTCAGCATGGTCAATTTAACCCGTATTATTAAGTCTCCCCCACCAACAATTTCTGTTGAAATGGACAGCACAAATTGAAAGTGGAGAAAATATTATGCCAGCTCTAGAAACCAGGTAAGAATACTATGTACAAGCCAGAGCTTTTAAACAACTCTTGCAAGATTTAACATAAATAAATTAGAGGGGAGAAACAGTAAAATAAAATCACACCTGGGAAAGTAATTGAAGGAACTTCCATCCTATGTGAAAACTATTGTTTACAATATGGCAAAGAAATTGTATGCAAACATCAAAATACTTTTTAAAAATTAATAAACAGCAATAATTTAGATTGAAATTGATAAATAATCTAGATTGCAAACTATAGATTTTACTATACAGAATGTGAATTTGTCTTATTCCATATTCTCTTCAAAAATAAAAACTAGAAAAGATTTCTCAATTTATCATCATATAATGGAGGAATAAATACCGTTTTTATTCTTCATTTAAATTGAAGTTTGTTTTTTTTTAATGTAAGGATTCTCCTGAAGGATTTCTAAATGACTAGTCTTGGAGGTAGTTACTGGACTCAAGAGCTAAAAGTAAAATTGTCTGACAATCTTCCTTGATCCACTTATGAAAGGCAATGAAATTGAATATTCTTGACCCAGTCCTTGACATAGGTCAGTCTTAGGTATCACCTGCAGCCCAAACAGAAGAGGAAAGTATGCCACTGAGCCTCCTACCTCAAGACCCATGGCCAAAAACTCCTATGGAATGAAGTTCTTCATTATGGTTGGGCAATGGATATAGCATTAGTGAAACTTCTTGACCATGACAATTGGTTATAAAAAATGTTTGTTACTGGAAAAAAAGCACAAGATTAATTCCATTTTTGAAGCATCCTGAGAACATTGCAGATGTAAGGCCCAAGGTGTACATGGGGCTTCCAAGTCTTATTCAGCAATAGGACCTCATTCTGAACAATCAGTCTTATAAAGATTCTCCATCTCATTTCTCACTGGGTTATATTGGCTTAAAAAATCTATTATTATCATCCTCACTTTCTCTAGTTTAGTAAGATATATTGTGTACATTCCTAACTAGAATTTTCTTTTAGTAAAAGTTGTTAACTTTTCTTTCCTATAACAGTAGTAATTGTACGTAATGATTTTTTTAAAAATATGCTTACTTCATGTTTAGGGAAATATAAAATTTTAAAAGATCCTACACAAGAATTAAAAAATAGAGTAATTTATATGGTTCAAGAAACAGAACACAGTCTGAGCACTGAATGGAAAGGCAAAGAGAAGAAAGGACATGGCTTAAATTGATATAAGGTACATTTTAAAATTAACTTATCAAAGAATATAGGAAATTCTTGTGAAAGTCTTAATATGATGGGTACTCTCAATTTTGTTTCAAACAAAACATTCGCATAAATTTCCACTTACAAATGCATGTAAATGTGCACAAACTTGGAGACACACACACACACCTCTCCAATATTTGTCAACTTTAGATGCTAGGTTTACCTATAATTTATTTTCTTGAATGTGTCTCCAAATTTCCTATAATAAACACACCTTAAATGAGTAATAACTAAAATAATGATTTATTTTTTATTTTTTTTGTGGCACCAGGGATCGAACTCACGACCTTGCACTTGCCAGGCAGGCACTTGGGCCACTGAGCTAGATCCCTGGCCCTTGTCTTTTTGAGACAGGGTCTCACTATGCCATTCAGGCTGACCTTGAGCTCACTTTGTAGCCCAGGCTGGTCTCGAACTCACAACGATCCACTTGTCTCAGCCTCCCGAGTGCTGGGATTACAGGGGTGAGCCACCACGCCCAGCTTAAAATAATGATTTTAAATAAAAGAGTTTAATAAAATCAACAAAATGATTATAGTAGTGTGATTTACTTAGATTAGAATTATCAATTTAAAAACAGTTAACTACAACTTAAAAGACAAGCAATGCTGAATAAAAATGAACAAATTTCCAGTTTAATGTAACCAATTATACTAAGTAAAGCATATAATTATGAAATATTCTCAATGCTAGGGAATATTTTTATAAACAATTCTCTATAAGATTAAATAAGATGATATCCTGTCATAAAGTGTTTTTGCTTGTTTTTTATCTTTGTATTTTTGAATGTGCTGAAAAGTGTCCTAAGCTTACAATCAGTTGAGAAAATAAAAATCTTTCTGGCATTTTCCAGCTGCACATTTCTACTGAATCTTCTGATATCCTCAAACTGAAAATCACAGCCACACATTTTCATTTCTTCATGGGAGTATTCTGTTGACTTGATACAATTCTGAAATCTTTTTTAAGAGTAAAGAAAAATATACTAATAATTATAATTCGTGTCATAGTCACCTGTAATCGCCAATGAAAAGTCACACTCTTTAAAAAATGCTTTAAATGTATTTCATCAAAAATAGCAAATAAATGATACATTCATGCTACAAAATGAGAGATAAATGACTCACTTCACTATTCATGCAACCAAATGGAGAAACACAAGGAAGTTCTATACAATATTTATAATAAAAATGGGTGCAAAATTCTAGATTCCTATGACAGATACAAGTAATTGTTACCCACTCTCCATCCTCCCCAGCTTTTAATAACACCACCACTCTCTTCTCTCCCAACAGGTTTTATCAGATGATGTTTTTATAAGACAACAGCTTGTCTTTCGTATAAAGGAAAGGAATACAGGCTTATAAGATTGTTCTGAGTGCATGGAAGAAGGTAACACCCTTGAAGATAGAAGAGAAGCAACACAGAAGAAAACAGGGCTTTTGGGTGACCTTACAGAGCAAACTCCTCATCAGAGGCCAGCTGACTGCCTTTCTCTGGGCCCTATCAAGACAGAAAAATAACACTGTGCACTATCTTCATGCCTGAAAGTTCAGGGTCTGTTACAGCGGCTAATTACCTGCCCTAATGACAACAATGTCTGAGCTTCAGCCATATGGTAGACACTATTCAATTAAAGAACTGAAAACCATATTTCTGAAGAACATGCAAGTCACCAAGAAATGCTCATAACGTGGGGATTATTTGCTAATCTATTTGTAACAAGTACATTAGAATTACAATTTAAAGAGAGAAGAATGTATAAAAAGGAATCAAAAGAGCAAAATGTGACGTTATTACTATATAACACAGATAATTTCCAAATTTTTGTAATGATCTTGATTTCTTTTGATAGAATGTTAGCAAGAATAATTACAAGGAAAAAAATGAACTTCTTGCAGAGGACTACCAAAGCCAAGCATGAATGAATGGATGCCCATATTCGAACATTTCAAGCTCTAAATGGCCCAGAGAAATGGATGGTTATAGTGAAAGATGCAGTGTTTGGTGCTTAGAGAAAGATTAATAATATATTTTTTTAATTCCGGCATATATATTCATATATATTATAAAAATCATAATAACATTTTAATGAACTCTTACAAAGATAGTGGATTAAATTTAACCCTAATTTTAACATTTGCCACTGTTTTGTAATACATTTAGCAATATTTGTAGACTTTTGCTATGAGAGTAATAAGCAGTTTTTTCACAATAAGTGATTCTAATAGGTGCTTTAATTCTTTTGTGTGGCTTAAAAGTAGATGTGATATTCAACACTAAAGGTCCTGGGAGTTTCTTTGAGCAAAAGAATGGAATTTATTGAATGTCATAGAAAACCTAAATGAATACAAATGTAAAAGAGGAATTTACATAATTTATAACCACTCTATTCAATTTATTGAGTACAGGCATACCATATTCAATGTATTTCTCTACTATATGCACTATAAATATTGGAAAGCTTTTCCAAGTCAGTACTTTGCTCTATTACAAAACAGAACATTTACTTGGACTGTATCTGACTACAAAGAAACCACATTAACTAACATGTGGGGGTCAGGAAATAGCAATCTTTTAGACATGAACCCTAATGAAATAAATAATGTATTGCCACATCTGAAAAATAGTCATAGTCTAAATGGAAAGGCTGGAGAGTTTAGGAAAAGTTCCTTCCTGCCCTGTCTTAATACAAACTTCCAGCTGGGCCTGGTGGTGCATACCTGTAATCCCAGCACTTGGGAGGCTGAGGCAGGAGGATCATTGCAAGTTCAAGACCAGCCTAGGCTACAAAGTGAGTGCAAGGCCAGTGTGAACAGCATAGTGAGACCCTGTCTCAAAAAGACAAGGGCTGGGGATTTAGCTCAGTGGTGTAAGCACCTGCCCAGCAAGTGCGAGGTCGCGAATTCAATCCCCGGTGGTGCAAAAAAAAAAAAAAAAAAACTTCCATGGGATTAAAGAAATTCGGCCTTTCAATCTGAGTGTGTGTTGCACAGCTGCCTTAAGAAGCCCCTCCCTCACACTGCTTCCTCCATGTCACCCCTCCAATGACCATCTGCTCTGACACAAGGGGCCCATACACCAGTCATAGCAAACAGGCCAACTTAAGTAACAAGACAGAATGTTAAAGCATTCTGGAGTAGACAGAAGAGAAACACAGCTTCCTTGTTGTAAGGTAATACACACTTCACAGAACTCTGATGAAACAAGCAAAATAATGTTCATAAAGTGCTTTATACATTAACCAGCATATAAACACCACATAGCCAGTAGTTATATGATTTTTTTCTCAAAATATTTTCTTTAGCTTCTCAGCAAACATGAAAGTCAGTCTTACATAGACTTCAGTTAGGAGAACTTGAAGAAATGTTATCTAAAACTTCAAACACATTTTCATATCTCCCCAAACAAGGAAGAAATCTTTGTTCTGACATACCCAGATAGTATGTGTCACTTAACCAAATAATTGCTAAATTTACACTTCACTTTTATGCATTAGAAAAAATTTTTAAAAATTATGTGCATATACATTTCCATAATGGGTACACACACTTAAGTGCATGTGCATATATACATTTTATTTTAAAGAAAAAAATAATAAAAACAATGGTACAAAATTTCAAAACAAGATTGTAGGACAGTAACAACGGTTAGTACGTAGAGTATTGTTATCTTTAATGTAGTTGTCCATATTACAAGATACAGCCATGAAAAACTGATCAAACAATATAAGGCACAGACCTTTCTTTTCAATGAACTAATAGTAATTAGTAATATAACTATCTTGACTATTTTATGTGTGTGTGTATGTGTATATATATATTTTTTTTTCTTTTGCCTTCCTTCCTTTCTCCTTTCCCCCATCCCAGTTTCTCTTTCCTTTTGAATGGTTTCTTCCCATTCACAATATTATTGCTCACAAGTGAAATAATTCAGACTGATGTGTGTGACCATTGTATTGTCTCCCTAGTGTAAGAAACTGAAAAAGTAAATAAGACCCAAAACGTACAATAGATATTGCATAATTTCTTAGGCACGAAGAATTACAAATTCAAAATCAAAGGATAATCTGATTTTTATATTGATTTCTTTACTTCCATGTAATATATTTCAACACATTTTTACATGACATATTCAAAGAAGACATTTTCAAAGTTTATGTTTTCATCTAACTTTCTCAACCCAACTGAGCCCAAACACTTTAGAATATATTTTAAAAGTACTAGCTGGTGATATCTATATTCTATCACAGCGATTCTATAAAATTTTCAATTGTCCTGATTTTTCAGTGACTTTAGGACAATCATACATACCAGAATGAATGCATTGTTACTGTCCTGAACATAATATAAAAGATTAGGATGACATCAGCCCTCTGTACACAACTCTCAGTAAAGTCTAATGAGTCAATCTAGACAAAGATGGATTAGTTGAATATTGCAGGCAGAAGTGGTCACAATTAAAGATAGCTCTAAATTTAAGTAAGAGTCCATGGATTTTCTCAGTAGGCCTAGAACACTCTAGATTAACAGTTTATCTCCTGCAAGAGATAGGTTGGCCCTAATAGAGAATGGTTCTTTGAAGCATCCTTTTATTCTTCCCTGCATCTTGTGTTTTAGAAAAATGTTTGAGGGGAAACAAACCCCATTTTAATAAATATGTCTTCCTTTGCCTGGGCAATACTTTATGTTTCAAGATAAACATCATTTGCTCAAAGAAGGCCCCTCCCTACAATCTGTGTTAAGTGCCCTTGGTACATACATCACTGTGACTTTTATTATAGGCTTGGTATATTTATGGCAACCTCCCATTTACTTATCTGTATATTCCCTTTAACCAAGGATAATGGAATTATTGTAATTTTTCACTGTATTATTCCCAGGAATTTGTACCATGCCTGGAGAAAAATAGGCACTCAATTTTCAAATGATTGATTGATTGAATGAATGAATGAATGAATGAATGAACAATTGAGGCCAAAGATAGGAAAATTTGCAATAGGTCCACCATTTTTCTAAGTTCTCTCCCAGATCACACCTCAACTTTGCATTGAGGGGTGAGGAATAGTTAATTTACTATCATTTTCCCACTAAGTTTCAGGATTCCATGAAAACCAATTACTTCTAATGAAAGCAGAACACAAACCGTCCTGCTCTGTTTGCATTACATTTCCCAACCTCATTTATGACAATTTGAAAAATAAGCAGAAAACAACACAGATATATCATTGTGATTTTCCAAAGGTTGATTTGTTCTTCTTGAGCCCTAACAAAAAGTCTTATTCTCTTGGTTTTATTTTGGAACTTTGTAAGTTAAACTCTGTAGGCAATGAATGCATAGACAATTTTTAAATACATTATGTATATAAGGATATATAGCAAGTTAGTCTTACACTGTTTAGGTGATACAATAATAGCCAATACAAAAGAAAATCTCCAAGCATTTAACTTGGAGATATTAATGGAAAGTTAGGTGGATTTAGAATACATGGGAACCATGAGTATAACTATCATTTTTTTCTTTTCAACTACCAGTTGAGTCCATCAAAGTCAGGAAATCCAGTTCAACAAGAAAGGTATACTAGGATTCAAATGCCAAGAATTTCCTTTCACTCAGTTGCAGGGTTGAGTTCATAAATTTGAACTGCTTATCCAATTTCTCCATTATGAAATTTACAGACTATTTCTTCTTTATATTCCAAACACTTTGTCACCCAACTGTGGTCCCCATCTGGCTATAGCATCCTCTGTATCAGTCCTGATTTTCTGGTTGATGATTCTGCTATGGAAATTGTTTTTGAGCAAAATGTTACAGAAAATAAGTTCAGCTGCTGAAGAAATCCATTCTAATATATCCTGTTTTAACTTGCCAAAAATCTAAACATCTAAAAAAATACAAAAATGTGGAAACATAGGTTTGACTAAGAAAAGTTAAGATAATTAAAACTTTCAAAATAACAGTTGGGAAGTGTTTAGTTCAAAATTCAGCCTAATTTCTCTGAGAGGCAAAGGGGAGTAGAAGAATTTCAACTTTACCTAGATTTCATATTAATGGTTTTTTGTATTCCTAATACTACACAATTTCTGTCACACCCACAAAGCTATTGGCATTGAAGGGATGCAAGTATTTGCTAACACTGCTAAGTCAAGTATCATATTTTAGCAATTCTTTAAAATACATTTACAAAAGGACCCTAAGAAAAAGATTTTACTATAGTGTACTTGAGACAATTGAAAACTTCACATACATTAGAGCTAGGCTGGTAGAAAAGGCTCTCAAAAACTGAGGCCATGTGCACACATGAGAAGAGGAATGAAAAATTGAGGCAATTACCCAGGTCTTGCAAGATAAGAGAAACATCTTAGCCTTTGCATCTACCCAATGAAGCAAATGCTTGATATTCTCTCATTGTCCCTCCCCTCTCTCTTTCTCTATGATTATAGATAGAATCATTTAAAAATTCTACTTTACCAAACTTGTGCTAAAATAAATTTAAACATTTGACATTTCAAATATTTTCCTTTAGGAAAGGGAATGAGAGTGGGAGTTTCTGGTCTCCTTTATTTCCTAGTAATTGCAATACTTGTGAAATTCTGAGCTGACAAGACAAATGGAGGCAGGTTTTAGGAGCAAGAGATTTTTTTTTAGATGCTTAGATCATTAGTCATGGGAGATTTAGATGACGAACATGGCCTTTTAAGTCAGGTCAACATCCCAAAGCATTTCTCCATTTCTACCAGAATGCCTCCTTTTCTGGGCCTCCTGGACATCATCGGAATTATGGTCCAACAAGCTGTACAGCAGTGACTAGTAAATTATAAACCAACATAAGCAAAGCACTTAATACAGTACTCAGCAATAGACAGCACAGATTTGGTAGCAAGAGTTCCTGTCTGAGTTACTTAGGGACATGCTCTAGTTTCACTATACATGTACAAATAAGTTCTCAAAGTCTGAAGCACAAATATATTTGCTTTTAGTAGCATCCAGCTCTGCATACTAAAAACTGGACTACTGGAAGACTTTTGGCAGCCCCGTTACTCTTAAAAGGCCTATGTCCTTTCATTTACAATGCTAAAACATATTTTCATTTTACCTGCTGCCTATATTTTAATCTTTAATTTTCACTGCTAATCTGTAAATTCAGTTATTTTATTTCTCAACAATCAGTCACTTCTTGGGATCTGTGTAAAGTTTAATCTAGCATTGTTGCCCAAATGGGAAACAATGTTTATGATGACTAATAATTTCTGAACATTAACTAAATATATTAATAACTAAACATAACTAAACAGATTAATTTTGATTAGCCTATTTTTAACTGTGAAAAAAAATCAATGACCACTTGCAAGCTCCCTTCTGAGTCTTGTGATCCACATGTAATCATTCTAGGTCTCGTTTATAAAGAGGGCTGATCATCATGGTCTCAACCTCCTCAATCCATAGCTTGTGATGCTTAATGTGAGGCTCTATGGGTAGCTATTCTATTAATATTAAGTACTTTAGTACCTGAATGAACTAATGAAACACAATCAATAACAATACCCACTAAGTAAAAAAAACAAAAAAACAAAAACAAAACAAAACAAAACAAAACACCCCACAAAGTCAACCATAGATACTTTTAGTTTTTCTCATGTCCTTGTCGTAAGTACCAATACATAGCATTCTGGGCAAGGTCAAGGTGGGTAATAAGATATCACATCTGTTCACAGGAGAACCAAAAACCAGTTAGTTATAAGCCTTGCCTTGGAAGTGAAGTACAGGAGTATAACGCTCTGTTCAGTGAAAACACTCTTTTTTCTCTGCAAAGGTAAAACACTCAGGATACAGGGGCTCTTCCCAGATTAGATCCTCCAGTAGCCACTCACAGAGTGTGAGGAAGGGCCCCACAAGTCGCCTCCACTGGCTCCCTGGAAACTTCTGTGGTTTTCATCAGTTATGAAAGTGAAACAAGGCCAGAAATCCTTCCAGGGCCAAAATAGTTCGGAAACAAAAATACGCTGTGCGGCAAACCCATCAGAGCCAAGGCAGCTGAACAAGCACCCAGCTCACAGCACAGGAAACCAGGCTGCCCTGTAAATAAAATTATCGTAATGAGACTCTGTCGCCATCCCACGTCTGAGCTGAAAACTGATTTCTGCCAAGCTCTGTATCCAATCAGATAATGACTCTAAATAAATGTGGGACCTTTAGCTAGAGACTTTCCAATTGAATCAAAGTAATCATGCACTAAAATCATTTCTGTATGATCAGTCTCCCTACAACTATAGTATACAGTGAACCTCTCACACCCTGTGCTTTTAGGAGCAATTTATCTACATCCAATGGAATTCTAACTGAGGAATGACATATTTAAAGGAGAGAATGAAGAAAAAGAAAGAAGGAGGTCTTCACTACTGAAAGTATTTTTTGCTATGGTCTCCAAACTAATAAAGAAAAGTGATTTAGATCCCATCAATGGCTCCTTTCCAATAAGACATCCAATGAGAGTGGCTCTCAAAGGATTTAAACAGGAGGAAAGCAAGTTCACTCACATAAACAAGAAGAGGGTAGAAAATTGTTACAGATATGTCATAGCCTTATCTCAATAAGCTTGGCTGCATGTTTAGATATTTTGTTGGATTAGTATATCCCATGAAGTCATTGCCTCCTGTACCCTGTGCAGTGAGCAAGAGAGAGGCAATCAGCAGGTGACAGACACACTGGGTATGTACCTTGGTACCAAAATCGAGGCCTAAATCTGCATGGCTGGAATGAATAAAAAATGGGGAATGTAGTCTGACTAAAGAATGCCTTTTATAATACTTACATTGAAGAACTTTTAATAAATACACTCAGTCATGGTACTCAATATCCAGTAAAAATACAACAGAATAACTGGATGACCCCTTCTCACTTGATTGTGTGCTAGGTACCCTAAGAGTGTGTTTTTATGCCATGCCTGCCTCGGGTGATGGCAGTCCTCTCCTTCTCTGGTTACTGTCCATGAGAACTAAGTCAGGAGTCCCCCCACTGTGGGCTCTCTCGAAGGTCCCATAGACTTAGGTGACGTGTGAAAACATTTTAGCAATACTGAGCTTATGATGGAATCTGACATAGTGTAGATGGATTAGGCTACGAAATTTTTAAAACAAGCATATCCACAAGAATAAATTAGGGAAGCAATCTTAAGTGTTCAGAGATAAAACTGTGAATAGAAAGGGTAAAAGGATGATTAGAAAGGGAAAAGTGCCTGATCTTTCTTTTTTCATATGTAGCTGATAGATAAACTAAGGATATGTATAAAAAGGAATTTCTGAATTATCTGCCTCTGAGTGAGGTAGGAAAAGTGGAAGAGTGACATGGAATGACTGACTCTTGTGTATTCAAAAGGAATCTATAAATTATGATATGTGATAAACTAGCAAAAGCCTTTGCTCTAAATCACCTAAGATAAATAACTTCAGCTCTCTAAATATTTGACAAAATAGGAGTGCTATCTATCAAACAGGATTTTTGTGAAGATTAAATAAGATAAAGCTCATAAAGTGACTATAAGTATTTCCCACAAAGAGTAAATATTCAATAAATGTGGCTACAATTATAATATTAATGTAGATTGTAAACTCACCAAAGAATATTACCAATATGCCTAAGTTTGAAAATTTGCAGTCTTCCTACTACCTAAAATTAGAATTAAATTCAAACATAAAAGTCTGCTGTACTAAACTGCAATGATACAAAATTTTGATTTATTATTAAACCTAATTTTGAAGGGAGTTAAATGGAAAGATGTTTTTGAAGAGTGACAGCATTATATTCATAAATAGAAGTAAAATGTGATACATATGTATGTCATGGCTAATATTAATGTCAGCTAAAACCTGTCAAAGCATATCGAGCACAATGCAAATAGTCACCTCCCAATATCCCTACATCTTTATACGGCACTTTTTAATGTAAGGATGTTTAAAATATTCAACAGTTAGCCTTTGCAGTTTAAAGGGAACCACAACCAGAACTTATAAACTTCAACACCTTAGACTACTGAGAAGTCTTTAGGTTACCTAATTCAATTTCCCTTCCTTGTAAAATTCCTACATAGAGCATTTTCTTTCTTTCTTTTTTTTGGGGAGCACCGGGGATCGAACTCATGACCTCATGCTTGCCAGGCAGGCGCTTAGGCCGCCGAGCTAAATCCCCAGCCCCATAGAGCATTTTCAGTTACACATCTGCACATTTAAAATCACAGGAGTTCATTACCTCATAGGGATTTCTACTGCAATTCCACACCATTCTAATGCTGAATTGAATTCCCCATCCTTGCAACAATTCCTACCACTGGCTAGAATAATATTAAATTAATCTATATTCTTTTCTATATAAAAGTCCTTTAAATAAATAAAGATTGTTACCAGGTTCCCCCCAAATTTTTCCCATACGCCAAATATTTCCAGTATCATCAAATATTTTTCTCTTATTTTGGTTTCATCTAAAATTTTTTAATATACTCATCTCATTCAAGTGGTGCACCTACTCAGCATCACACTTTAGTGTGAACTGAGAATTAGGACAGGAACATCGGCTCCTTTGAACTTGGCATTTAACACACTATAAGTGCAATACAAAATAATGTTCAGTGTTTAATAGCTATGTCACTGTGTTCCCTTGCAGGAGATTTGATTTCTATAAAACTCTGCTTATAGTTTTTGTTAAGGAGTTCCCTTATCTTTTGATTTTGAATTTATTCATGTGAAATAAAGTCATCTTTGTTTGCTTATTTGCCCCAACAAGCCCAAAGCATCTTCAATTCCTTATCTATTATATGATCTTCAGTTTTCAGGCATTCGTACACATCTTCCATCCATATCCAAATTGCTGACCAACTTTCAAAAGCAAACAAGTTCAAAAGTGAAGCCTGAGGATTGAGTATTTCCATGCCACTTTCAGGATAAAAACCACAGGATCTAAATTCTTCATTGGAAGCTCTTCAGTTTGTCAGTAGAAAATCAGTAAACACTATTAAATGTCTCGCTCAAATTAAAAAAAAACCTTGACCTTTATTAGTAATCACCTTATCTAGAAGGCTAGTATTCTTTCAAAAGAGGAATCAGACTGAATTCTGAGATAATATTCTGAAATCTAGTGGTTGCTTCTTTTCTATGGACACAAAACTCATATGTTACTAATTTGCTCGTCTTACCTTGATATTGGTGTCAAATTTCAAATCTGACATAATCATAATCCAATTCTCTCTCTTGTTTTTTATAAATTGCAGAGTGGATGCCAAGGATTATGATTCTTCTCTACTCAGGTTGTCTCATCTCTAGAGTATGATTTATTTAGGCTAGATATGCAAAATCATTTGAAGCATGTATGTAACCTCTTACTATAATCTTTCATTTACTAAATATCTATACATTCCTGACTAAGTTTTATTCTACTTTCCAGCTTGGCAGAAAAATTGAGGCAAAAATGAAGAGTTCTATCCTACCTGTCTTTCATTAGCATGATATATTTCACAGAATGAAAGAAGTTGTCAGCACCATTTGCTAACCAGAATGATTTTAAATGAAAACTACAGAAATATTTTAAAATTCAAATTTGTTGGCAACAATTCTATTAAACACATGAATGTCTTTGCTTACTGATATTACTCACAATACCTCCCCAGAAGTATACTTTGGAACTTGACTTTTCCCTGCTAGAAGCATAGATAATTTTACGATTTTTTTCCTGGCAGTATGTTCTGCTAGATTTCAATATCTATAAGAGAAGTATCATGTCTTTTTGTTCTATAATACTCACACTTAACATACCATCAGGCACACATAGGAAGTTCTCAAAACTTACTATCATATTTACACTAAGTAAGAAAAGAAATATGTACTTTAATTCAATGATACTGTTCAAAGAAAGAGCATCTAGGAGATAGGCAGAACATAGGTAGGGAGACTCCACATGACTAAAGGAAAGCTCTTGGTAGACATCTCCATCCCACCCTCAGTACAGGGGATTGAACCCGGAACCATCACACTGAGCTACATCGCCTGACTACTTTTATTTTTTATTCTGAAACACAGTCTCACTAAACTCCAGGTTGGGTTCAAATTTGTGATTCTCCTCCCTCAACCACTCATTGTGTTGTGTTTATGGGTATGCATCACCATGCATGACTTCTTTTGAGCTATGAAAACATGTATAACAAGGCCAATTCAATGTATATCACACACACAGAGGCAAATCACATAACTCCTTTTCTATGACCAAAATAATCATAGTATTTATTTTCATATAGATAATTCACATCTTATCATTGTGAAGAAAGGATGAATTCTCAAATATTTTTATTTCCCTCTGTGCCAAAAAAAAAATTCACCACAGTAAGAAATACACTACCATACAGTAAGATGGCAAGACCCATCTTTTTGGTGATCACTATTTCAAACTCTAGAGGATTCATAGCCTAATTTATGGAATGTTCTTCCCCCCAAGTAATTTGTATATCCATCTAATTCTGGTTGGAACAAACTCTTGTCATTCTGCTATTCATACACCTACATAAGCAAATGTAATTTCCTTGAAATAAAGTATGTGGGCTGAATTGGTTAAAAGAAAGAAAAAAAGAAAAGGAAAGAAAGAAAGAAAGAGAAAAAGAAAGAAAGAGAAAAAGAAAGAAAGAGAAAAAGAGAGAGAAAGAAAAGGAGAAAATAATTATTCTAAAAGAAATAAAGAACGAAAGAACCCTATGCTTGCTTATTAGTTCTTTGGTATGCAGCCATGTTTTGAGTGAGGAGCTTGTAAAAAATGCATGACTATCTCTGGCACAGA
>RJWT010017707.1:6273-19317 GCA_004365215.1 Cuniculus paca | reverse complement strand
GTAAATTTTGAAAAATAAATAATTTTGAAATTTTCAGTTTTTTATCATTATTTATTTTTTATGCTAGGAAAATAATATTTACAAATGTGAGTCTGATTTATTTCATTTATGAGTATAGTTTCAAGTTGCCTTCATTTACCTATAAAAGCCTCAAGATTATCTTTTTTATAGCTGAGTAATATTCCATTGCATAAAAACACCACATCTTTTTATCCATTCTGCAGTTGATGGGCATTTGAGTTGTTTCCAAGATTTAGCTATTACAAATTGTGCTGCTATGAACATGGGTGCACATATATCGCTGTGGTATGATGATTTTAATTCTTTTGGGAAGATACCCAGAAGGGGAATAGCTGGGTTGAATTGTACCTTTAATCCTAGTTTTTTGAGGAATCTCCCAAAGAGCAGTAAGATCCAAAATGTACAATAGATATTGTAATAACAAAAGAGAAAGAAAGGGCTCAAAAGGAAAGAACAACCAGCATAGAGGAAAAGAGAAATGGAAGAAAGGAAGATTATATGTATGTAGGGTTGCACATATAACTGTATGTATGTATATGTGTGCAAGATCACTATGCTACTAATCTTTGTTAGTTCATCAGAAAGAACAGTTTGTGCTGTCATTGTTTGATTGTTTGATCCTTTTTACGCCTAGATCTTGTAACCTGAGCAACTACTTCCAAGATAACAAGATGGAATGTATTAACTCGTGTTGATTTCTTACTTTTTTTTTTGAAATTCTGTATTATTTCTATCCTTTTTTCTGTTTTGCTTTCTAAACTAAAAAAAATTTTAAAAATTAAAAAAATAAAAATAGCATGAAACTAAATACATGACATTCAAACCATAACCCAGGAAGCCCATTTCTGTCCTATGGCACAACACATACCTATGTTGTTCACTGGTCACTCCAGTCTGCATAAACTGGAATTGCTATTTTGGAAAGATAATTTTTTAACTTTGGAGCCCAGAAGAAAATGAGTTCAAAACAGCTGGTGGGGGGAGGGGCGTGTGGAACAGGAAATCTATTATCTCTCTTTCCTCCTTAAAGAGCTTGATAACTTATTTGGGATGTTGATTTTGGCTCCCAGCCTAGGGCACTAAGCATGTCATAGCCACTAGAGAGCAAGATGATTACTCTATTAAACTGAGTGCAAAGTCAATCAACAATATATCATCAAAATAAAATGCAGCTTCTAATTGTAATTTAGCTCCCCAATGATATGCTTGTGTTAGAAGCCCAAAAACCTAATCTAACATGTTTGCAAGGCTCCCAGCCTGAGGCAGAAAGAGACCTCTCATTAGAAGCATTGAAAATCCTTAAGAGGTCATTCACAAGAAGGTGGATTCCCCAGCCCCTGAATATTCTAGCTTGCTAATAGAGCAGCAGCCACTGGCTTCTCTGCAAGGTGTTGAAACACACTTTCCAAACAAGATGTGAATAAGGGATAATGAGACTGAGATGGAATTTGTATATCAAAATGAGTGCAACCCCCTCAAAATAGTCACCTTCCAGAAGCTGTTTCCATGGTGCTGAAATGGATGCCACCATTGTGGAACGGCTTTCTGCACTGTCTATGAATCACCCAAGAAATATAGGCTAATTATTTATTTAAACCCTATCTTCCACAAGCAGAGAAGGCCAGGGGTTAACTCCCTTTACTCACTATTCTCAACTCTAAGTCGTTTTAGACAATTTCAAAAATTCAAACCACCATCCACAAGCGGGGATTGCCAACAGTGAAAAGAATGAGTCTGCCTTTGAAAGAATTTTTGTTTACTGCTATATCCCTAGGACCCAGATCACAGCATTTTTAAAATAAATGATGATACTTCTACATTTGTCCATTATAGTTTGGCTGTGTGCTTTAAGCCAAATATGTCTGACTTTAAATTTCTGCAAGCAACCTTAGTCCAGGCCTGTTGCTATAATAAAATACCCAAGACTGAGTAATTTATAAAGAACAGAAAGGTCCTTCTCAGAGGTCAGGAGGCTGCTAAGTCCAAGACCAGGGTTCTGGCACCTGGCAGGGGCCTCATTGCTATTTCATACATGGCAGACGCCATCAGGTTGCAGAAAGGCGAAGACAGATTGGAAGAGAGAAGGGGTCCAAACTCAACCTTTCATAACAAGTTCTCTCTGCGATATCAAAACTGCTCTCCTGACAATGGGATAACTCATTCGTGAGGCTGAAGCCCTGATCCCTGACTGCCTCTTAACACTGTTGCAACGGCAATCACATTCCAGCAAGAGCTTTGGAAGGGAGCCAACATCCAAACCACAGCCAAAACATACACTAGTTCCGCATTGAAACAGAAGTTTTCCATCACAAGGGAAAGATGCGGATTAATTCCAATGAAGTCGTGGTGGTGCAAGATTTTTTTCAAAATCTTTTCTGTTGGGATTCATTTAACAAATACTACAGGACATTGCCCGCCCACCAGAAGTTCTCAGTTAGACAAATGGAGGGAAGTTATGAATATTAAAATTTTCAGTATTGCGTTCAGGCTAATAAATAGCCAACCATGTGGAGCTGGCTGGTGAGTACTTCAAATCTGGTCAGTTGCCCAGAGGCAAAGTAAAAGATGAAACTTACATTCCAATAAAAGTGGACTGAAAGCATTAGATTTTAGTGAACCAACCAAGAAGAGAGCTTCCAGCAATGAGGGGCGCTGTAGAGGGCACGAGACGTGCTGTCTCCTGACTCCCTGTTCAGGGGAAACCGTCTAGCATGTCACAAGGAAACCCAAGGACAGGCTTCATAGAGAGGAAGATTCTGGCCGGGGAGGAATGCGGTGCCCCAAGAGCTGGTCCTCAGTCTGTCCTCCAGCTTTATCCTGACCGGGCCTCAGTTGACACCATGACTGAACTTTCAGTGACCCCCAGCCCAGTGACCTCACTGAGCTGCTCCCACATGCTTGATCACGGGGACTGAGCTCACAGGTGTTTGCTGTTTGAAGCTTTGAAATTTACAGATGTGCTATGCGATAGATAACTAATACAGATGCAGAGCTAAAGAGCCAAGCAGAAAACTGAATCTTCTGGAGTTTTTCAGAGCCAAAATGAAAACCTGTCCAGTTCATCTGGTCAAAAGACCAGAAGAACCAGGCGTGGCAGTGCATACTTGTAACTCCAGCACTCTGGGAGGCTGAGGTAGGAGGATCACAAGTTAGAACCTAGCATGGGCAACTGAGGAATTTAGCAAGAACCTGTTTTAAAATGAAAAATACAAAGGGTTGGAGATCTAGCTCAGTGGCCTAAGCACCTGCCTGGCAAGCGCGAGGTCGTGAGTTCAATTCCTTGTGCCAAAAAAAAAAAAAAAAAAAAACCAGACAAATAAAATGAAAAATACAAAAAAGAGTAGGATGTAAATTACTACAAAGTCCCTAGGTTCAGTCTCTAACAGTGTGCTCAGAAAGCGTCCACCATATGTAAATCTGGTGTCCCAAACCAGGAGAAGAAAGAGGAGAAACTGGATAGAAGCAACACTGAAAGATGTAACGGCTGAGAGTCTTCCAGTGATGTAGCAGGAAAATATTCCATCTTCTGAATTATTAGTAAAGAGAA
Organism: Cuniculus paca; assembly: GCA_004365215.1. NCBI lineage: Eukaryota > Metazoa > Chordata > Mammalia > Rodentia > Cuniculidae > Cuniculus > Cuniculus paca. The sequence continues at coordinate 15,749 of RJWT010017707.1, read as the reverse complement.
GAGAATGAGGGTGCAGAACTCTGATACCAGACTGTAAGAGGACAAGAGAGAGGGAGACTGCAGCTGCCCTGTCTTCTCAGGAAAGCAGGACACAGTTGACCTCCAGAGCAAGGGGTGTTAACACAAAGCACATTTGGAACCTGGAAGAATAGAAGGGCGTTGATTAGCCATTGTTAGCCACTCCCTAAGAAATTAGCTAAATACAGTTGTGCCTTGGTTCACGAACTCAATTCCCACCATGATTCTGGTCATAAATCAAACTGGATGAGAACCCAACCAACTTTCCCAAGAGGCCAACACTGAACCTAAACACTGAATCTGATTCCGTTCTTATCCAGCTTGGCTTGTAACCAAAACTGTGAAAAGAACTGAGTTCATGAACCGAGGTACCATTGTGCGTGGTAAGAAAGGAGGAGGCCTCAGCGGAAGCCTCATACAATAACTGTGTGTTATTGAGTGTCTAGTAGCATCCAGCAGCGCAACATCAAGACTTGAAAAGATACCTGCAGCAGGGGTGCACTCAGCCACACACAGAACTTAGTACCAGGCAGAATCAAGCCAGGTGACGAAAGTCTTCCAGATTCTGTAGGTTGGAACACTGGTGAAAGAACAATGGGAATGGCCAATCATCAAACCGTGGTCAAGTGAGGAGGCTGAGTGGAGAGGAGACCGGGAAATGAGGCTGGCGTGTGAGGCCAGCAGCTGCGATGAGAAAAAGTCCATTTGGTGGTCATCGGGGAGTGGACAACACCAAGGTTCCAGGCAGAGTGATTCTGGGCAGCAGTAAGAGAGAAAAAGCTCATTAAAGACAGCTCCAGAATGGACAGAGACAAAGATCACCAACACCAGATTGCCGGAAACTGATGCCTACCCTTGCCTTGCTCCCTGGGCCTGTGGATGCCACCTCTGTCCCCTTCATTTTCTCTTTGCACTCTTACCTTAAGCTAATTTTAAAGAAAAGTTTCATTCTGGAAACTTCCTTAATAGGAAACAGGCTTTGGAAGTTTCTCTTCAAACTGTTAAAAATAAAAATAGAAAAATAACATTTATGAAAAGTCATTCCTTTATAAATACCTGTCTGTTTCCTTTCTGAGCTGAAGAGAACATACAAGCTCACAGAATTTGAACTTTCCAAAGAGCCCACCTGGCTTTCGAAATTTGAGGTGGAAAACATCAGGTCAGCAGGTTTCGGAAACAGAAGCAAGAACATGCGATTTCACCTGACTGCTCAGCGTATCCAGAAAACATCAGTACGGAGCACAGCGTGTTCTGGGACAGCTGAGGAAAAGCTGAGAAGTGTCTGAAGGACATCTGTGGGATGATGGCGGCCTCCTCCCTGACCGGGCTTGCACACCTAGAAACGGTGTGTATCTGTGGGGTGACCAGGACCTCGTGACGCGCAGTACTCAGTGGCCAAGTGACTGTAGTCACCCGAAAGGTCAGTTCACAAGTGGCAAGGGGGACATTCCCCAGATTTGGCTCCATTTAACCCACGTTCACACAGATGGCCTCATCCTGGGGCAAACTTCCATGACCTCAGAAGGGCCACTTTTCATAAAATCAACACTCAACACTTCCGCTCTTACCTCTCCCTTTCATCCAACCCAACACGTAGAAAATACCACTTACAAAAAAAGAAGAAAGAAAGAAAGAAAGAAAGAAAGAAAGAAAGAAAGAAAGAAAGAAAGAAAGAAAAAAAAAAGACTACCATTTACATTTGAAACCCAGGTGTCGGCAGGCTCTTGTAATTCTTCATACATGGCTGGAGATACAGCTCAGCGGTACAAGTGCTTCCTGATAAGGTGAGGTCATCAGTTTCATCCCTGATACAAAAAAAAACCATAGCCGAGCATGGTGGCGCATGCCTGTAATCCCAGCACTCAGGAGGCTGAGGCAGGAGGATTGTTTCAAGTTCGAGACCAGCCTGAGCTACAAAGTGAGGTTAGCCTGAACTACACAGTGAAACCCTGTCTCAAAAAGTCAGAAGATATCCTTCATAAATGCTGTTTTATCTTACTGTGTCATGTGTTATATCTTCCCAAGATCAGAATTTGTTTTTAAAAAACTGATTTTTGCAGTATTTATTTGGAGTGCTAAAACTTGCACCTGTCCCCCCTGCCAGATTCGAGAGCCTCGTGTGAGCAAGCAGAGGTAGAGTGAGAAGTGGCCTAGCCTCTCAAAAGGCCAATTTTGTTGCCCAGTGAAAAACTTACAGTGTAAGTGCTAGAGGTTGGAACGTAAAGGTCAAGAGAATTTTTAAGCTAGAACATCAGATTTTTAACACATTGGAGCCTTTCGTGGGCCTGGTCTGTCCTGGGCTGGACATGACATGAAACAGAATTCCTCTTCCGTGGTCTCAGGAATAATAACAGTCCCTGGGAAAGCTTAGTTTCAAAATAGATCTCTCTGAGGCAAAAACACCCCGGAGGCATCACTACAAGCCTCGGGGTCTGCTGAGCCCCTGAGCTGTGGTCATCCCGAGTATCTACGTGGGGACGCCTGGGACTGAGCTCTGACAGTGGCTCCACCGCCCGCTCCCAGGTCCGGAGCTTCAGTCCTCTTTCCTCTGGCCTAGAACGTTCATCCACTGTTTAAGACCCACTCAGGGACCCCACTGAGTTCAAAGCTGAGCCCGAAGGGTTTTTATTGTTTAGGCTCAAAACTAATTTTTCTTTCCAACAGAGAGGAACTGCTATTTTAATAAGCCTGGGCCATACAAGACCCTACTGTGTGTGCTGTTGCCAAGCCTGGAGGTTTGGAAAGTGAGGAAGAGCAGATGGTCTGATTCTTGTCTTTAAATAATTCGGAGTCACAACGACACACATGAACCTCGAGGACACTGGGCAGAGACAGAAGCCAGACAGAAAGAAAAACGCTGTGTGAACTCACACACGAGCAGAATTTTAAACAATGGCTATGTGGAAACATAGAGTAGAAAGGGGTCAGGAATGGAAAGAAGGACTAGACAGTGGTCGAAGTGCGCAGGCACACAGCCGTTCACGTGGCTCTGTCCAGAGATCTAACGCGCGACCTGAGGACAGTGGATAATAATATTGCACGGCCCCGAAAATTTGCTAAGAGTAGATTTTTGGTGTTCTTACCACAAAAAGGAAAAAGCGGGAGGGAGAGAGAGGAAGGGGGGAGGGGAGGGAAGGGGAGGAAAAGAGGAAGGGAGGAGAAAAAAACTAATTGTGTGAAATGAGAGGTAATGCAAACTTACTGGACTTTAGAAGACATTTTGCTATGAATAGTATGTTGTATACCTGAAGTATGTATAATAAAAATTTGAAAATAGAAAAATAACTTATAATCTCTATGTGCAGCAAAAACGTGTGTATGTATCAGGCAACTGAGGAACAGTTTTCAAGGAGAAGAGACTGCGCACTGCACTGTGGTATGTGCCGTGCATACGCAGAACCCTGCCCGCTCGGGTGAGACCCTGCACGCAGGGACACGAGCACAGGCTGAGTCCGGCCGGGAGCCAGGCCTCAGCTTCAGTGCGGGTGCGGGAACCGGCGCTGCGTCAGCCAGGCTGTCCCGGGGCAGTGGCTGTTCATGGGGCTTATGTGATGTGTCCTCCTCATCCGCTTTTAAGCACTGTGGCTCAGGCCCTGCAGTGAGGCAGAGCCCACAGAGCGAGCCCGGGGTGCCCTTGCCTCTGCACCGTCCAAATGCACTACGGCACTGGCAGCTGCGAAATTCACACGTGGCCCGTCGGCCCTGATGCGGGACTAACTGTCCCCAGCCCACTGTGTGGCCAGTCTCTCCAGAGTCCTCCACATCCTCTCCGTCCTGGGCCCAGAGCCCAACCGCTCCACGACGGCCGGGCTGCTGCATCGCACACGACAGGGTGGTACATATGATATTGATAGATGCTCTGTTTACATCATTTGCTGCTTGGTGACCGACAGCAGATCACCCGCAGTACTTTTCATGTATCAGATTAGCTGTGCTCAATTGGTTTCCAGCCTGTTCTTTCTAGGAAACACCTTCACGGACCCAGTAGTCAATGGGCTCATCGTTGCGGAGGTGAAGTATTTTTAGAATAACTCACTTTTGATAGCACAAGGGAAAACTCCCTGCCTGTGAGCCCTCTGGCGCAGTCGTGGGCAGGGTGACCTTCAGTTCCCGGTGGCCGCTGTAACAAACCTCCAGGACCCACTGGTCCGAAATGTCAGAGCGGTGGGCGCTGTCTCACGGTGGTCCAAAGCCAAGGTGTCAGCAGGACTGCGGTGCCTCTCAAGGCTGTCGGGAGAGACTGCTTCCCTCTGCCGGGTGCGGCACCCATCGGCCCGCACCTGCGCCCTGCACTCTGCCTCTGGCGTCCCGTGTCCTCGCTTCAGCCTGTGGAATCATCGCCCTCTGCCTCCTCGTCACGAAGACGCCTGGCACTGGGTGTGGGGCCACCCAGTCAGTCCAGAGCGACCTCGTCTCACGGTCTCTAACACGGCTGCGTCACGGAGACCTTTACCCCAGATAAGATCCACTCACAAGTCCTGGGGGTGTGGGTGCCCCTTTCTGGTGACAAACTATCCCAGTATTGCCAGGATTTAGGGGCTCACTGGGACGTGGGGCTTCTATGCCTGAAATGGAAATGGCTGGTTACCGTCACTCTAAGAAGCAGATTCCAGAAGGCTGACACCCTTGGGCACAGCTGGGCAAGTCTGCTCCGGGCCCGGAGCCTGCACAGCAGGACCTGGGCCTTGTTAGAAATGAAGATCCTTGGGGCCTGCACAGCTCTGCTGTGCGAGGGACCCCACGGGTGAGCCCCGAAATCCAGCTCAGCAAGGCCTCCGGGTGACTCTCGCAGGCGCTAAGTTTGAGAGCCACGAGAGTTTTGTCACTGGAAGATTCGGGTCTTAGCCAAAGAAGGACAAAAGAGCAAAGAAGAAAGTTCCCGGCTGGGCCTGTGGCGCTCAGCCCTGCAGCGCGTTAGGCCCACATGAAAGGCTTTGCCAGAAGATGGAGTCCAGCCCCTAACTGGAGCGGGAAGGGCCCGCACAGTGGGGCCTGTGGAAGCTCCCCAGGGGACTACAGTGTGAGCAGGGGCCAGGCAGAAGCTGCGCCCCAAGACGGCCGCAGGGGCAGCGTAATGAGTCCAGGAGCAGGCGTGGGGCAGGGAAGAGGTGGGCCTGCTCCTTTGTGCCAGAAGAAACTCAAGGCTTTTATTTTGAATGTAAAAGAATCTACAAAGTATAATTTCAGGGTAATTTAGGAAACAAATATGTGAATAGCTCAGGGGTCTAAAAAGGTAAGACATTAGGCCCAGAACAGTAAAACATCATAAAATACAGAAAATAATACAATTAATGCCAAGTGCAAACTAAAATCAAAAGGCTCTCTCTCTCTCAGGTGTCCCTTAAATGGAGCCCAAGGATGCTGGTGGTGAGATTCGGTGCCAGTTGAATAAAATGTCTTACCTTTGCTGTCACTGACACGAAACACCTGACACTGATGAGTTAACGAAGGGAAGGTTTGTCCTGGCTCACCGTTGGTACAGGTCTCAGGCCAAGTCAGCTGGCGCCCAGGCAGAACAGCCTGGCAGAGGAGAAACAGCCCATGGCACGCCAGGCAGGAAGCAGCAAGCAGTGCAGTGCAGCAGCCTCCTTTTCCTCTGCATCCCACCCAGGCCACAGAACGTTTTGGGTGGCGTCCCCCGCACCGAGCATGGGGCTTCCTCATCCCCACATCCAGAACTGTGGTAAACTAATTGCTGGACTAATCCAGTACCACACACCCTTAATCCATGTTCGTACGCCCTAAATCCAGCCCCCTCCAAAAAGCCTCTCCGATGACCACGTGGGGCTTTGGGGGTACAAGCCCTGGTGGAAACCTGGGTACAAATGACTGTCCTAGGCAGTAGAAAGGGAGGGGTGGGGAGCTGGAAGCAGCTGCCCCTCTTGTTGGCGAGCAGGAGTAAGCAGGGATCCGGCAAAGGGAGGAAAGGAGTCAGCAGAGAAGGAGGAACAACGAGAAGGCAGAGGACGCAGAACTGCCTCAAGAGAGTAGAGCCAGGAGTCTCCTCAGGGGCCACGGGATGGACGTGGAGCCAGCCCGAACTTCAGGCGGAGGAGGGTTAAGGGCTTTCACGAAACATAGACAGGGCCTTAAAGGAATTTGGCTGTGAAGGGGAAAATAGGAGTCAGGAAATTCCAGGGTCATGGGGCAATTTGGTTTTAAAGAAGGAGTAGATCTGGTCTCATTTGTACAGGGGTGAGGGACTACAAAGAACAGGAAACACATTTAAAAGGTGGGGGCAACACTGAAGATGGGAAAGAGGCCAGCATGCAGCACAGGACAGCACTCAGGTAATGCTACAGGTATGAGGCGTGACTGAAACATGCGGTAAATATCTAAATGTATTACAAAAACGTCCAGTAAAAGGGACATTTCCATGAATGCCTGTCAAAATACTCCCCCTTACTCTGAACATACTTATCCTTTCATCCTTGCCATTTTCTGAAGCAGCTCTGGAGTGCTCTTTCCTGAGTGTCTTTACAAGGTGCGATCCAAAATACACTGATGGCTGCTGCCAAGAGGCAGCCAATGGAAAAGCGCTCTCGCAAAAACATCGCAGTGAGTCTCACCCACCTTATTCACTGAACCTGACGCACACAACCTCTGGTGCCGCTCCAGCATCAAAATGTCCATAAAAGGGAAGAGTTTTGAGTGAATCAGGACATCAAGGCAGCCACAACAGCACAACCAAAGATTCTCATAAGAAAGGACTTCCAGAACTGCCTCAGAAAGTGTCCAGAAAGTTGGAGTAAGTGCGTTCAAAGCGAGGAGTGGTATTTTGAGGGGGATTCATGACAATGCATCTTTTAGGATAATAACTTCTTTAATTTAAACATTCACAATATTCTTTAATCTCACCTGGACATCTTCACCAACAGGAACAGGGAAAGAGATGGGGTCCGCAGGCGTGGCCCAAGGAGCATGCAGGTAGGGAGCTGCGGTGAAGTGGCTTTGATCTTCTCAGGAAGCTAACAGGTGAGGTCATCTGTCTCATATATAGCCGGTGTGAATGCAAAATGGTACAGCCACCTTGGCAAATGGGCCATTTCTCATAAACTTAAATACGAATTTACCAATGGCTCAGCAATCCCACATAGAAAAAGAAATAAATTAAAAACTTAGATGTATGCAAAAACTTGTTTGTAAAAGTTTGTTACAGAATTATTAATAAAATATCCAGACTGATACAAACCAGTTGCAAATCAGTTGGCAAAGGGACAAATCACTGTACATCCATAGTAAAGGATGCTTCTCAGTCATAAAAAAAGAAGGAAAGACAACAACATGAGTTTCAAAGTTATTATGCTAACTGAAAAGACAAACACAAAAGTATATATATTGCACGGCATCATTTGTATGAAATTTTGGGGGAAAGTGACACCATAGGATACCAAGAAGAGCAGTGGTTGCCTGCTGTTTGATTACAGAGGGGAATGAGGAAACATTTTAAGGTGATAGAACTATTCTGTATCTTGATTGTGGCAATTATACTACTATACATAATTATCAAAAACTATATACTTTTAATGCATGAATATTACCCATAAATAATGAATCAATAAGGCTGTTTTTAAAAAGTATAAAATTTTAAAAATAGTAATTGTTTATGGCCTAGAATTTTATACCTAGGCAAACTGTCACTCAATTACATGAGTTAAGAAAAATACATCTTCAAAAACATAAAAAATTCAATACCTTCTAGACGATATTCTTAGAAGGATCCCAAAGACATAAACCATAAAAATGAAGAAACTAACCAAGAAAGAAGAGCATAGGAGAACCGGAAGACAGGAGCTCTAACCAGGAGGAAGGGGAAGCACCTTCCAGAGGGACAGTAAATAGACACTGCAGGATGAAAGGTACACTTCAGCTCTCTCAGAGCAGAAAGATGGAGGAGTGTTGCAGAAAAAAGATATAAATTACAGATAACTTGAGCCCTTGAATATATTAAGGGAAGATAAACTTTTAAAAGAAAACATAGCATTAAAATAGCAGTACACAAAAATGTACTTAGCAAAAGGAAAGTTAGACAATTATTAACTACAGGAAAGAAAATGCAATGACAGTACACTGAATGACTCAACTGTGGTTACATTAATATCAGCATAATAAATAAATAAATACCAAAACCTAAGCCACAGTAAGAAAGGGGAGAAAGGGACGAGTAGGAGCAGAGGTTAATCCTCATGTTTTATTTAAGGTGTCGTCATGCGGTCCTTCACACTGAAAAAAGTAAAAAAAGACTCACATAAACCTGCCTCAGAAATATCAGCATAAACGCTCAAAGACACAGCTTTTAAGAGTTGAAAGATTTTGCCTTTGAGACAAAGATGTGGAGCAGGGAACAGTGGTGCAGAGCCCTGCTGTCTTCATAACATTTTTAAAAGTAAACTTTAACAACCACAGGGGAAAAAAAATAGGTGATGCGTCAAGAGAGGAAAGGAACAGTGCTCTGATAAAATTAGGCTGAGTCAGAGGCACAGTCTAAAAAGAATGCGAAGGGGAAATAGAGTGGTCAGAAGGAGAGAACAGAGTGATCGGAAACATAGGTCAGAGTATGGATAATGAGAAGATCGGTAAAAGGCAGTGACTATAAAAATCGGGAGGGCGTTAATGGAGGCAGCAGGTGGTCGGGGCTGATTCAGCACTCGGAACAGAACACAGTGTTTTCAGAACCATCTTCATCAATGTCCTGTTCCTCTACAGGTCAGCTCTTAGGCACCAATTTTACTTCTCAAGCAAATTGCTCCTCTTGTTCTATTGTAAATAATTTTATCTATGTAATGAGAGTCATAACAACGAAGGGCAGCTATTGAGGCACAGCTCTCCAGACTTTCAAGAGTCACACCATGTTTCACACTTACATGCTGCAGACTCTGTTGGAATCTGTCTTTGGCAGATAAATGTGTATGTTTCCACTCTCCCTGGACTTCTGCTCAAGACTGAGTAAAGATCCCTGGGTCTTATGATGGGCATGATTAAGAAAATACAGCCTAAACCGTTTTGTGAATACCATGCTTTAAGAACTGTCTTCCAAGAATTTTGAGAGAACATACAAACTAACATCCCTAAATCCAAAATACAACCAGTGGCTTGAAACATACCATACAAATGGAGATGGTCATAGAGCCTACTCCTTAGGGGCAGTGCTCGGGTTAATGAGATAAAACGTGTGAGAACTTGGAATGACACCTGGCGTGCGTGCATCCGCCTGTCCATGGTGGGGGTGATGCTGGTGGTGGTTGGTAGTGGTGGTGGCGGCGATGATGATGGTGATGGTGGTGACAGTGGTGGAGGTGATGGTGGTAGTGGCAGTGGTACTGATGGTAATGATGGTCATAGTAATGGTAATGGTGGGGATGGTGGTGACAGTGGTTGTGGTGCTGATGGTGGTGGTGGTGATCATGGTGGTACCAGTGGTGGTGGTGGTGGTGGTGGTGGTGGTGGTGGTGATGGTG
>RJWT010017706.1:0-19231 GCA_004365215.1 Cuniculus paca | reverse complement strand
GTTGATATTAAGTATGGCAGGTGTGTTGGAACTAGGGTTTGCTGGGTATGGGAGGTGAGGGAGAGAAGACTAAATGGTACCATGCACCAATCTAATTGAGACAGCTGAGCTGTGGTTGGTACTTAATTAGGGGACACGGTGGGCGAATGAAATTTGGGGTCTAGGATATTAGGTTTCATTACACACGTGCTGGGACGAGAGAACTGGGATCCGAGAGAATGGGTAATGGGGGCTGAAGAATCTGGTGTGGTTAGGGAGAGGGCATCGTTATTCATTACTGTGAAAGTAACACAGTTCACACAATGAGGGCACAAGGTCATTAGAGTGCTGGGAAACAAAGGGAAGAAGCTGGTTTTTGGAAGTGAAGTGTTAGGAAGCTTGGAGACTGGCTGTAGTTGTGTTCTTATCTGGAGGTTGAAGCCAGAGAGATTGCTGGCATGACTAGGGACAAAGAAGGAGTGTGGGGCTAGCCCCTGACCCACGAGGTGTGCGTAGGAAGGGCACTTTGAGAACAGTGTGTGCAGCACCGGAGAGGAGTGAAAAGGGCCAGGGAACCAGGGAGAAAGAAGGCAAATGAGATGGGGGACCAAACCTCTGAGAAGAGTTAAGAGGTGCAGAGATCAGAGAGTTGCTCTTAGAGGAAAACAAGAAAAGAATAGGGAAGTTCAGAGTTCTGGAGGCTGTAGAATGTGGGGGAAGGAGGAGGAAGTGCTGGGCAGCATACTGTTGAGAAAGACTCAGGCACCGTGGCCTGGGTGTGGTGGGTAGAAGCTGAGTGCCTTTCAGAGAACAGTTCTTTGGAGTGATGGAGCTGGAAGAGGCATGCGAAAAATAAAAGAATGGATTGAAATCCTAAGTACAGGAAACAAGTAGTATAACCTACACTGCAAGAAAGTTTAGGTTGAGAGAAGCTTGCGAATGGTAGCTTGCACACTGTGAGTCTACTTAACATCTCATTATGAGTCTTAATGTTTTCTATTTCATTGATAGTCTTCTAGAATTCTCTGCTGGATGTCCTTTGACTAATTATTTACCTTCTCTGTGCTTTACTTACAAAATGAACCATCTGTGCACCCCTGCTTTTCAAAGGATACTGTGATGGCAAATTTTATGCGAGCTTGGCTCAGCCATGCCACCCAGATACTTGATCAAAGAACAGGCTACATGACCCTGTGCATTTTTAAAATGAGAATAACATTTAAGTAAATTAATAGACTTTGAGTAAAGTAGATTACCTTCCCTAATGTATGTGAACCAATCAGTTGAAAGCCATAAGAGAAAAAAGCTAAAGTGCTCAGGGAAGAAGAAATTTTGCCTCCAGACACAAGACTATGATACCAACTATTCCCACTGGCATGCGCCATAGATTTCAGACTCACCAGTTCCCATAAATGCATTATTCTAAGTCTGATTATCTAACACACACACACACACACACACACACACACACTCCCTCTATTGGTTTTTTTTCTAGAGAACTTTAATACAGATACGAAGATTCAGAAATATAAATTATTCCGCAGCCAGTAATGCTGGTTGACTAATGAGGGATGGAGCAGGGCTGGAGATCCAGGTTGTGCTTACAATCACTTAACTCTGTAGTTTCCCAGCTTACTATGTCCTGAACATTTCTTCACTTCTTCCTTTGGGGCCATGGTCCAGAGCATTCATTGAGGTAGTAGCACAATTGGCAGGGCATAGGTAAAAAGAGAAAATGCATCTTAAGTGTTTCTCAAGAAGCTGTCTGACACTTCTTACTTCCTTGGAAAAGAGAAAATACTGCTATTGCAGCAATATCATTGGCTTCCGATGAGAGGGAGAGTATATTTGTAGTGACTTAGTATGCTGGTGGCCATCGGATTTGCCCAAGGCCGTACAGAACTGTTTGGCTCCTTGTCCAGCTTTTTGGGGAAGAAGAATAACTTCTTCACATATGTTCCTTGGTGCCTTGGTTCTCTGAGAGAATGACCAACATAACTGGCATGTATTGGGTTTGCTGTGTGTCATTTGCCATTTTAGGTGTTTTATAAACATTGTCCCTTGGAGACTTCTTGTCAGTCCAGAGAAAGTGGCTTTATCATCCCATTTTAAGAAAAGAATGATTGAAGAATCGAATAACATTCCCAAAGTCAGTAGCATAATGAGGATTCATTTCTCGTCAGAATGATTCCAAGCCGGTGCTCTGTGGTGCCTGTCCTGGCACCTCCCAGGTGCCCACTGCTCTTCTCTGCTGGACTGTAGGCTCCATGCAAGCAGGTATTCTTTTCACCACCATACTTCAACTTCTACCAAGTGTAGTCCCTAACACATATTAGGTGCTTAGTGCATATATATTGAGTGACTAAGGGACTCATTGTGTTCTCCGTGATCACGTCCAAATTACTATGCATTGGAGCACCATGTCCCTCCTGTATAATTCATTATAGATCCAGAAAGAAATCACAAACCTGTGAGGTGTCATGCACTCCTGGGATTTTAGCCCTCAAGCTGCAGTTTAAGGATGTTTTCCATATCTGTGCTTCAAGATGAACACACCTGCCTGAACTCTTGTCACCAGCTCTATCTCTCCAGTGAATGAAGTCTAGGTGATTGTTACCTACATCCCTGTCATCCACTCTCAGGGCTCATCTTTTATAGCTTGTGCTCTGTACTGTTCATATCTAAGTACTACTGGTGCTTTTAATGAATATATTTGGAAATATATTTCTATATTTGGAAAACATGCCTAAAGTTTTGTGCTGTTTCTGTCTTTCCAAAATTCTCCCACTGCCTGTCTCTGTCTCTGTCTGTCTGTCTGTGTCCTACTTTAGTTTGTCACTATTTCATAAACATATCCTTGCTTGTTAAACTAAATACATGGCAGTACATGGAAAACTACTTTAAACAGAAACTATAATTTATATTTTATACCATTTTGCCCCCAAAGTTCACTTCCTTTGCTTCTCATAACTGAACACCAATGATACTGTATTTAGTACCATTATATAAGCTTATTTTTTCCTCTTAGAAATGATAAGTTGTGACTAAATTTTGACCAAAAAATGTAAATCAGAATTAGGTAGCATATAGTACTTAGCTTCCATCTGCTGTATGTTCTTATTTTTAATTATGCAAGTATATAGCAATGATTTCTGTAGAAACTAAAGTAAACGATGTGAATTTTTCCTCTAAAAAAGATGGTGCATTCTAGAAGAATAGCTCTTGGGCATGTATGTTTCATTAAATACATGAGTATGTGGGTCTGCGTACTTACTCATACTTACTCTGGAAATTAAAACATATGTTGCCTTTTAGAATTTTTTTCCCCTAAAAAGCAGACAAACCAACTGTATAGCTAGAAATTTCATTACTACCAGAGTGTAAAGCACTTTAGAATTTATGTCCAGATGAAAAGCTCCCAAAAACTTGCAGTAAAAACTCATTAATAGACTGCTGTGTATCAGTCACCTTTGTGTGGCTTTGAAAAGCTTCATGGTAGGGCCATTTATGTTTGGGAACATCCAGTCAAAATAGGGAGACAGATACAGGGAGAAATGTAATTTGCAAGCACTTAGCTGGCAGGTGGTGGCACAAACAGCAAAGCAGAATGCTCCAGATCATCTTGGAGCTATAATATGAATATATTTGAAAAATACACCCTCCCAACTCCCCACACCAGAATGCTCACTGGCACTCCTCTTCTCTAAATCTTACTCTGAATGTTTAAATTCTTCTTCTTCTTCTTCTTCTTTTTTTTTAGTAAAGAAAAAGTTCTCCTTGAGAACTTGTTGGAAATGCTTCAGCATTCTGTGTTCTTCCAAACATGGGTAAGACTGGTTTGGAAGGGCAGTCCTTGATTTGGTCAACTGAGCAAGGAGGCCTGCATCACCCCGCACGCCTGCCACGATGGAGGATTGAAGTTGCTCTAACTGTAATTCTTTCATTCCTGCCTTGCCAAACCAATTGGCTTCTGTTGTAACATGTGGCAACTTCTCCCTTGGAGACTAACTCATTCCAAGTTACCATAATATTTAGGACCAGCTACAAAGACATTTGTTCCCCTAAATCACATGCCAAATTTAAATCAATCTACCTTCCCCTCCCTGGCCATTCAGATAGATCCAACTCTTATATTTAAAAAAGACAAGACGTATACAAGTCTCTTCCTGTTTGTATGCCTGTTCAGGCAGATAAATAAACAAGGCACATCATGCCTGGTGTTGTTTGGAACTCGGTCACTTCCTTTTGAAAGCACCTCTAATACTGTTCATTTTAGTGAAGTCGAAATGTTCTAGAAGGAAGAAAACAAACGGAGTCTGGCCACAACAAATTGCTTGTCAGCGCTGAAGGAAAAACAGGCACTTACACCACTGAGCTAAATTCCTGGCCCTTGTCTTTTTCAGACAGGGTCTCGCTACGTGGTTCACACTGGCCTTGAGCTCTCTTTGTAGCCCAGGTTGATGTCGAACTCCCAACGATCCTCCTGTCTCAGCCTCGGGAGTGCTGGGATTACAGGCATGAGCCACACCCGGCTGTCAGTTACTGGCCTTTTTGATAGAGCACTGGGCCTCTGAGTTGCTTCTGCACAGCCTCAGCCCCTGGAGGGCAGGGAGGGGACCTTTATCCTAAATGGCCACCATCATCCTCTTAAACAGTTAATGCTAAGAAGTAGCATTAATGCACTTTGCTTTTAAGAAGGAAATCCTGAGCTAAAAGTAGTGCACATGCCTGTAATCTCAGCAATCTGAGAGGCTGAGACAGAAGGATCATGAGTTCAAACCCAGCCTGGGCAACTTGGTGAGATCCTGTCTCAAAATAAAAAATAAAAAGGGCAGGGAATGTAGCTCTGTGAGAAGGTTCAGTTTCCAGCACTAGAAAAAAAGGAAGTGATTTCCTGTACTACCTTTGCATAGAAAAACCCATCAGAGAGGAAATGGGAAATGAAAGGGAAGGGAAAGGGAAGGGGAAAAATAAGAGAAAAAGGGTCTCAGGAAATACATTTATGCTGGTATGTAAACCTGGTCACTTTCCCCGTGACATTTGATCTATACTCTGTCTGTCTGTCTGTCTGTCTGTCTGTCTATCTATCTGTCTATCTATAGATATATATGTGTGTATATATATATCCTTGCTAAATAATACCAACTTTATCAACCTAAATTAATTCATATTTTTAGTAAGATTTACTTTCCTTCATTGTTCGGATTGATCTGAAATACGAGTTACTTTCAACACAATTTTTGTGGATGGCATTTCTTGTTTTTGACTGTATGTAATTTATCAGTAGACTACACAGCATAATTTTAAAATGTGCACCAGTGAATTACTAGTCAATTTAAGAATTAGTATTTCAGAAATACTTGGTATCTCTCTGTGCATTTCATCCATGTCATTCTCCTGCTGTTGAAGTTTTTACTGATAATTCTTTTGATTTTTAAAAAACAAAAATATACTTTATTACATAAATGTGCATGCTAAAGGTAATTTTGAAACACATAAAAATGGTATCACATTGGCTGTGGGCTCTTTGCAGCTTGAGTTTCTCGTCCATAAAATTCATCTGTGTTGTTGAGTACTACTTTAATTCCTTTATTTTCCTTGCGTAATATTGTGGTATGTGAGTATGTCACAGTGTATCTACTATCTTGTTTATGGGAAGAAAGGGAAACAAGGTGTTATACTTTAGACTGGTGAGTTTGAGGGATCTGAGAAACCCAGGGGAAGGTTGACTAGGCAGATGAGTGCTCATGGCTGATTCAGGGAGTCGTCAGGGTGGAAATAGTGCATAGGTGGCATCTAAAGGAGTCTCTTGCCAGCTGTTTCTATAATACTAGTCTGTCAATTGAAATTTTTATGTTAACAGTGATTATTTTTTATTTCTTTACTGTCTGTCTGGTTAGTTGATTTTGAAGTCTTTGTCACACATCACTGAAGTCTGACGTGCAAGGGAAGAAACAAGCAAGCGGCTAGGAGAGGCTAGGAACATGGAGGAAATCGTTTGACAAGCTCTGAAGGGTGATGGGGAGGTTAGGTATTGGGATTAGCACCTGTCTCCTGGAGTTTTATGAGATCCAGATGAAACTATATAGACAAATTTGCTTTGTGAACTGAAACACATTACATACATAATTACTACGTTTCGTTATAGTAACTAGTTAGCTTTTAGGTAATAGGAAATGTTCAGCAAAAAGTTGGTCCTATTTATTCATGCTTTAAAAGTGAGGAAGCCCTGGCACATGAAGGGTAAAACAGGATTCGAATCTGCGGTGTCAGCATCTATAAGCTGAGTTCTGGACTCCTAGGCAGCGTTTTAAGAAGCTTTTCTTAAAATGACAGGCTTCTCTGAGCTTTTAAAGCTTCAAGTGTTCAGACATTTTAGGGACACATTTCAGCATGTCTACCTTGAACTCAGCTACAAAATGTCCTCCTCCCGCCACCTCAGCATAGGCCTGCAGAGGGCTTTGTCTGCACAGACTTAGTGCCTAGTTTCACCTCTGACCCCAGCCTCTACCTTGCAGGGCACAGCCCGTCTGTCATGCACCCACTCCATGATTGGTGAAAATGTCGTCTGTTTGATTAAGTTCTTCAGCTCCAGCCACCCAACGAGTGAGTAGTGGCCAGGGACTGGAGTCCAAGTCTCTTGCCTTTCAAATGTTACATTTGTTTCATGTTAATAAATCATATATCTTCAGGGGATCTGGAAGAAATTTGAATATGTTTAATTTTCCTGCAATAAATGTTAAATAATTTTTTTTTTTTAAAGCAAGGAAGCCAAACCCCAGCCAGGGAAAACATGATTTTCTCTGAGGATCTTTGACAAACTCACACAAGCGCTAGGATTAGATCATGAACCGCTGACCTTTGATTCTGTCTCTCACTGGGGCATGCAGAAGGGGTTAAGACCTCTGGTGTGGCCACAAGGCTGCAGCTGGACCTGGAAAGCATACAGATAAAGCTGTAATGCACAGTGTCCTGCCCACAGAGCCAGCTGGTCATAGCTGCTGGGAGGCTGAGATGGGGAAGATGACATTTCTGTGGCATTGTGATGATTCAGGTCAGGACCAGGCAAGGTAGCCCAGCCATTTGAATGGGTCCCTCCTTTCTTTTCTGCAGTTTGCTTTGTGTGTCTGTGGAGAAGCCACATCAGCCAGGAGAAGGGAAAAAAATGTGAATTATAAATTCCTTGAAGACAGAGAATATAGGGAATAATTTACTACTGTTGTCATCGGAGGATTGCAGATAGACTGTGGTCCCTCAGCTAATAATACATTCTGATACACTGATGGAGAAACACAACTAAGAGAATGATTTCAGCAAAATGAAAGCTGAATTTCTAAGGTTGACCTGCTAGGACTTGAATGTATTTGACAGAGGCAGGCTTATGCTATAAGACATACAATATTAGGATTCTCCAAAGTGTGCAATCTTTGTGCTGATTCTCACAATCCCCAGGGCAGCCACAGTTGGGAGACAGTTATGTTAGACTGCCTGGACAGGGTGAGTATTGAACAACCCCCCCAAAAAAACTGGACCAGCCCTGCAGGTCATTTCCTGTTAGTAACTGTTTCTAGGCAAAATGCTCCAACACTGGAGTATCTGTTGGGACTTACTTTTCCCCTCTTCCCTTTCTCTTTCTGTGGTCCACAGTGTTCATTCAAAAATACCACTGGTGTTAATCCTGCCTTGATGGAGTTTTCAGGCTAGGCCTGGGGCAGACATGCGGCAGAGAAGCCCACCCGGCAGTATGGAGCAGCTCACCCACTCCTGGTGTGGGTAACTCTGCCTGCACACTCAGCAGCTCAGGATGGTGGCCGCTCTTCTCTTTGTAACCTACTAGAGGGCAACTTTAGAGCATAAACATTTGGTTTGCTAAAGCTGTCTAGTATAGTGTCACTCTTGGAAGTCAATATAAGGGGGTGTTGTTTTTTCAAGTAGATAAAAGGTAAGTAGGTGAGAAGAATGTACAGTTTTTCCTGACACACTCAAGTGAGTTTCTGAAAACTAATTTCTCAAGTGCGTCTTACAGAATTGGATGATAACTTTGGTTGTGTATTATAAACTGAAGGAGAAAACTTATTTTTTTTTCTTTTTTACACATAGGTTACACATAGTAAATAATCTCTACCTTCTCATAAGAGGAATTGGAGAAGGGGTAGCTCACTTATGTGGCATGTACAATAGCTGTTTATGCCTAAGGAAAACAGATGAGACAGTAATCCTTTGAGACTGCGAACAGGAGTTTGACCTATTGTTCATACAAGACTCAGTCACAAGAGAGGTGTGATACTAGGAAAGCTGCAACCCTGCCCTGCTGACGAGCCCTGGCGCAGGCCAGCCTGCTGAGGCTTAGCTTCCAAATGTGGATACTTGTGCATGTGTGCAGGAAGTGGCTTGGCACTGTGCATTTCCTTTTTCCTGTCACTTGGAAACATACCTGTGGAACTCGGGTTCTTTCCAGTGTTGCAGTAAAGCAAGCAAAAACAGTACCTTAAGCTCAGATAATAGGTTAACTGTCTAAATTCCCAGGATCCACCATTGGTTCTCCAGACAACAAATACTGTCTCCTCTTCTTTCAGCTCTTTTGACTAAAAGCAGCCAGGGCTTTTAACCCAACTACTGGTTTGTTTGTTGGTTGCGTGTGTGTGTGTGTGTGTGTGTGTGTGTGTGTGTGTTGAGACAACTTCACTATAATCAAGCTGATCTTGAACTCACTGCGTAGCCCACACTGACCTTAACTCATGGAGAGCCTCTGGCCTTAGACTCTTCTGAGTACAGGAATTATGGGCATGCACCATCATGCTCAGTAAACCAGCTAATTTTGAGACTTCTAAATGAGAAAATTAGAGTGGAAACCTATTAAAGCTAAAAAATGATCTCTCTAGTTTTTCTCACTAGGGGGTTAGAACACTAAAGCATTAAAGATTTGCTCACATTTGTGATTGGATCACATTTAAATACTTTTAAAATGTCTCTCATCTTGATACTGACAGTTCATTTTGCCACCATTATTTCCATGAGGTTCTAGGTCTTTTGTAGACATGTTAAGTACAGTGCTTTCTTTATCGCATGAATTAAATCTAGATCCCAGTGATGGTTGGCACCTTTCAAATACCCAGATGGCCACATCGTTTGCCTCCGAGTAAAGACGTGTGTGGGATTTTAATCATACCGTTTTATTTTTTTTTCCCTCTTTTTAAAAATCATCTTTTTAGTTGCTTCTTAATGAATGACTGATTGTTTACTGCAGTTTACAGCCAGAAATTTTAGCATTAAAAAATTCTTTTCAGAAAACAGGTCGAAAGAATGTCTCCCTCATTCTCTTACCTTTTGCCCTAGAACAATAAAATCTTCCCATCAAAATACAAAGATTTGAGGAATCCCATCATTCTATCATTGGAAACTAAAGTTTAATAAATCTGGTTAGAGGAGATTTAATTATAATTCTTGAACTTATAAAAAGTTCTTATAAAATACAAATAGGAAAAAAATAAAATACAAACAGAGTAGGACAACATCATTTTTGCCTTTTGAATATAAGTCCTACAGGACTAGAATAAGTTTTACCTATAGATCATAACCACCATTAAAAAAAAAACTTTAGTTAAAAATCTGATTTTGCTTATTTTCTCCATTGTTTAATCACCAAATATACTTGAGGGGTTTTTTAGACAACAGGAACAAGATAGAGTTTGTTATCTACACAGGCAAGACTATTTGAGTCCAAAGACCAGATTCCAAAACAGGCCTCAGACACCTGTAGGGGACGTGGGTTGGCAGGACCTACTGGAGGCAGAACGGTCTTATGCTGTGAGTCTTAGATTCGAATTTCATCCTTTTTTATCTTTGAAAGTGTGTGACCCTTCATAGCAGGTTATGCCCTAAAACAAGACTCACACAGTGACCTCAGAAGGGGTGCTTTGGGAATACTCACTCGGTTAAGACAAGAAAGCTGATAAAAGACTCTGAGGGTCTCAGAAGTATTTTACCTTTTGCTGAGCTTCTTATCCAGATACCAGCACAGAAATCAAGAGCAGGCATTTCCATTGCCTGTCTGTGTGTTGTACTCTGTCCACACACCTCGGGCACGTGCACTTGCTCAAACAAGTATGTGCTCATGTTCCTCGTGACTTCTGGTTTTCCAGCTTGAATTATACAACAGGACCCAGAGCGCTGTGGACTCAGCCAAAGGTTTGGATTTAGTGAAAGTTATTAGTGCTCCTAGGACAGGCTTGAATTTAGAGCAAATAGTGTGAGCACAGAAAGCTCTTTTCTGTTCTATGAAGGTAGTTGATGGTACTTTGAAGTTCTGTCTGCAGATTGCCCAGGATGTCTATAGTTAGCATTGCATTTACAACAGAAATAAATGATCTGACAGTTGTGTAGCTAAATATAATTAATAATTTATTGTAAGTTGAAACATGAAAGATCATACTTTTCAAACTGCTCTAATGACTTAACAGACAACTCATTGTAGATAATGGTGAGTTAAGTCTACCAGCAGCCAGCATTTTTCACCCACTTATTTAGATACCTATAGTTGGGTGCTAATGCACCTGTTTACTTGCTCAGACTTAAAATACAAAAATCTCTAAAAGGTTGTTTCTATTCTAGTCCTGTAAAGATTGGCTGCATTTATGGGCTCCTTGTATTTCTCAGGATGCTTATATGCCAGCCCCTCTTAAAAGAAGTCTGCTTTTTTAAGTACAGGAAGTTTAGCCCTTCGAGAAAGTGCCAGTGTCTGAGTCGTCAGCAAAAACCCTACAACAAGCATTCCCTGGGAAGTCTGCTGTCAGAAAGAAGTTTAATTCAGGAGCTGTCATTGATCCAGGATTTTGAAGGCAATTAAGATTGGCCAGAGGTCTGTTTTATCAGCCCAGAGACTGCCTTTATGTTTATGCTCTAGGCATTTGTCTCTGCTTCCTCTGACGCTGCTCTGCAGCCACAGAAGGTATCAGAAGTAGATTAATATGGCCCTGCCTCCGCAACAGAGCAGGGCCCTTTTGGCTTGTGCCTTGTTATTTGTTCCTTCAGTGGTTCCTAGCTGCTGTGACGTCAAGGTTGCCATTCAAAGCAGAAAAGAAGGAAACTGGCCTCTCTCCGCATCAGTAGCCTGGACAAGCTGTCGTTTCTCAGGCATCCACAACGCACTCTATCTGGCAAAGCTGTGCATTCCATGCCTGGGTGACCTGGTTAAATGGAGGAAACCCAGTGCTATCCACTGAATAGTCTCCAAAACAAGCCTTCCACCCAGAGTACCTCAGGCCCACGCTCCGCTGCTTCTGGGGTCTGAATGGAACCACAGCCTAGCTTCGTACTAGCCGCTTGCATATTCAGCTTCTGTTCGATCTGCAAGGGGAGAATACCATTATCAGTGGCCTTGATTAAAAGACACTTCAACAACATCTTTGTGCTGCCTTTGGGGCAGCACTACAAAACTCTTTTTGGAAAACCAGTGCTGTGTTTAAAAAAAGCCTTTTGGAATCATAGTCAAAAATTTAAACTGCTGAACACCACCACTTCTATTCTCACTCCTCCTTCCACTCAGCCCAGACCCTAGTTTCAGATTTCTGATTGTGGAAGGGCTTTTATATATGTTTATATATAAATTTTACACTGTTCTTTTTATGGAGCATGTATGTATTTTTCACCTGTATGAGAAGAAATCAGAACTACAATGTACAGATCTCAGCTCTCAATATTTCTTAATGCAGAGAAGGTTACAGTATCATAGAGCTATCTCCCTAGGAACAAGCTCTGATCCCTGTAGCAAACAATAATCTTGCAAAAAGGCCAAAAGCTCACTTTCAGTGTTCTGATCGCTTATGGTGACTGCCTGAGAACTCTTTGACCAAGACTGATTCTTCAAGAGCATGGCTCCTTGGGTTTCTTTCTGGCATAGGAGACAACTTTATTTTATTAGATTCCTGGAAATGAGCATTACTGTCATAGAAAAAGCAAACTCATAGCAAACACACTCTGTATTTCAAAGTTGTCTTAGGGTAGTATACATTTGAGGTTATTACATTCATTGCGAGTCCCATTGAGTCTTTCTCAAAATAGCCCTTCTGTGAACCTTTGATTGATGGACATTGTTTTTTTAAAAAGAGCCATTTAATATAAACACAAGTGAATATATACACAATTTTTTTTCAGAAAAGATCTTGGTAAAGTGGGGCCTTTCTAAAAGTGAATTATTGCAAGACAAAATTGTTCCTGATCCTGACTTAGGAAAAGAAGTGGCAGTCTTCAGCTGACTGGGTAAAGACAGAGCAGGCCCAATGAATCATATAAAATCAGGAGAGTTTACTAATCGCATACCAGTTTTACCTCCATCATCAGACTTGCCAAGGGCTGGCCCAGTGCCATAAAAATGCCATGTAGGTAGAGCAGTGGGCATGGGGTGTGCAGCTGATGAGCCTGGCTTCTTCATGAGTGCTTTGGACTGGTGAGCCTGAGAATGCGAAACAAGAGGTAAGCTATGACCGAGAGGGACACTGTGATATTACTTTTCATTAGTGTGCCAGAGAATTAGACTTTGTTGATTACTTGTGTATCTTTCTCTTCTTTGTCTGTCACTTCTATTTCCAGAGGACCTAGATACCTGAGGATACCTAGTATTGAAAAAGAGATGTTGAAAGCTAGTTTGCTTTACACTCTGCAACAGAAATTTGAGAGATGATGCAACAGTGTTACTTCTTAGAACAAAGAATGAATGTTAACTTTGAAGAATCCTAGAGATGATTTTTGTAGAAATTTCTTGATTTTCCAAAGGCCTTTTCTTAACATTTTAATATTCAAACCATTCTAAAAAGTTTGCCTCTCAGGTAGTCACCTTTGTTGACTTTCTCTTCCTCAATCTTAACTGTCGAAACTCCCTTTGATCTTATTGTTCAGTGACTGTGTGACTCAAGTGGGTCTTACAAATAGTGCGGTATAATTTTTATCAACTTTATAAGACTCTGCAGTTTTATGTTACACGCAGACTATGTTGTATTTGCATTACATTCTGTGATATTATCCAACTGAGCAAGTGAACAGCAGTAGATGCTGATGTCATTGAGGACTAAACATTATATAATCATTTTATTTCTCAATGCTTTCGTATTATGATGACATTTGTTTCCTAATGCAACTTGGTAATCATAGGAATTCAGACGATTACTCAGTTAGTGAGGTCCACTCATCCTCAAATATTATGTTCTCGTTAATGGACTCAGTATGGTTTGGTGGGCTGTATAATCCATCCCATGTAAAGTTGTACATCATTCCTAATACTTTGCAGTAACATAACCTTAGATGTGTTATTCACAGAACCTCAGATTCTTGGTCTGTAACGTAGCACCAACCTTGTATCGTGATCACAAGGCCTAGTGCCCATATATATAAAACCCCTGGGCAATACACGAGGCATACAGTTCAAAACATGGGGTCTGTTAGAGTTACTATTGCTTTTGGTGGTGCCTTACATATTATATGAGCTTTCACCTTTATTTTTCAAAATTCTTTATAAAAGATGAGAAACTGAAGATCTTAAATTTTATTCTCTAGACATAGCAAAATCACTGTGCAAGTTCTTGATCAGTGATACAAGAAAACTCAATTTTATGAGATTATAGTTGGTGACTCTGTACACATTAGCTAATACAACTTGACAGCCACTGTCTTCAGGAGGTTCATGAAAATCAGGTAACTTAAAAATCACATAATATGTGGCAGAGCCATGCCTGGAGCCCAATCTGTCTGCTACCTCCTGTGTCTACCGTACAGTTGATCGCTCAGTGGTAAGTGAACTAGTTGGAAAGGCTGTTTACACTTGTCCAAGAACGAAGTGACAAAGATCTGAAGTACTTGCTGAAAGTGAATAGGAGGGAGAGGACAGAGGCAGTAGACATTGACAGGTGCCAACTAGACTGGTGACAGACCAGCCCAGCGTGGCTCAGTGAAGGCAGAGATCAAGGATCCCAACTCCTACTCGCAAGCTTCAGTGATGGCTTCATAGCTAATAAAGGTAAAGTAAATCAGATTTTTGTGTTTCGTTGTTTCTTGATGAGCTTAAAGGGAATTTCTATTGAAATAAAAATATGTCCAAGATGGAAAATTAAAGGTGAGGCCAGTTCTGAAGTAATGACTTTGAGACTAACGCTGAAGAAGGAGAGTTAAACTGCGGTGCTGTAAATAAGTGTTTGGATGTCTGTGTTTGTGGCATTTCCTGTGAGCCGGAGCCACACTCGTACTCTACAGGGTACTGCTCTCCCCCTGGTACCTTCATCAGAAGAAAGAGCTGTTCCTCAGTTTCCTGTGTATTTATGTGTTTGTGTGTTGGATAGATCCTGCTGTGGCACTAAGAGACAGACTTTGCTGGGCCCTGTTTTGTAAACAAATCTGTTCCCACACGTTTTCTTCTATCATTGGATGTGTACACCGGCTCTGCTTTTCACACCGACATGCAGAGAAGTCTAGCAATTTCAAAGCATATTTTTCTTTTGGGGTAGCAGGCATCAGAGAAAAATGTACACATACGTTTAAAATGTACCCATCCACCCCACTGAAGTGTTTGAATCTTCACAGTTTTCACTCCGCGTTTTGCAACCAAATCCAAACAGTACCCCTGGGAGATATATACTTAAAGCTTCCACAAAACCATGGACTGAGCTCAGGAGAAAGAAAATCCTTTTCAGCTTTAAAATTCATTCTATGGGCCATAAGTACAATTAGTCACCTAAAGTGATAAAACATAATACTGGTTTTCCAAAGGGTTGGTGATTCATCCCTTTCTTAGATTGGAATATGACCTTAATATATCTCTGTATATTCTCTTCCTGTATGTTTGCATGTTTTATTTAATATTCCATCCAGGTTTAAGTTTTTATGACAGGAAGTATGTGAATGGTTATGATAGGAGTAAATATCACTCGATTTTATGATTACAGTACAGGAAGTAACTTTTCATACCAAATAAATCTTTGAGGGGAAAGAAACCCCAACTTACAAATTTAAAATACATAAATTTCCCTGAATCTTGCATATAATTGCATTGCCTTCTAAATGGGACTAACACCACAATGATCTCTTTTCTTTTCCTAACTTTTCTTGTTAACAAATGCCTTTGGTTTAGGAAAACATTTCTGAGTATCTTGGCATCAGCTAATACGATACAGGATCATTGTAAAAAAAAAAAAAACTTTTAGCTGGGCATGGTGGTGCACACCTGTAAACCCAGCACTTGGGAGGCTGAGGCAAGAGGATCTCAAGTTCAAGGCCAGCCAAGTCTACAAAGTGAGTTGAAGGCCACCCTGAACTGCATAGCGAAACTGTCTCAGAAAGACAAAAAATAAATACATACGTTAAGTAAAAATAAATTAAGCCTCTATTAAGACAGAAGTTTCTTTTAGAAAAGTATTTTTTGCATGCAGGTTGAACCCAGGGCTGCATACATACTAGGTAAGTGCCCTACTGCTGAGCTGCACTCCTGCCAAGAAATATTCTAAGTGAACATGATAAGGCCAGATAAAAGTGTAGAACAAATAGTATTGAAAGGCTTGCAGAGCCAAAATAAGAAATGACCTTTTCCTTGAAGTTTGATGGGGACTGAGGCCAAGGGAGTCCCTAAGCTGCCAATATAGGCAGGTTTCTTCCCATTACTCTGTAAGCACTTGGAAAAGACAACTTGTCTTAACGTCATAGAGGACGCATCTGAACGAGTGAAAAGAGAAAACAGAATTATATAAACTTCAGTCGTATTCATCGTAGGCAAAACTTTGAGACTTTGTTTTTTCTTGAATTAAAAAATAGAGAAGAAAAAAATATTTCCCCTCATTCTTTTCATTTTAAAGCCTAAAGGATTTCTGTTGGGGAAAGAAATTATAACACTCATTTCTGAAGACTCACATTACAGGATGTCCGAATGCCTGACGGACTGACACATCTGCAAAATGCTTTGCAATTCCCAATGCCTTTGTAACTTCAGAGGGGTTGTGACACAGCCATACTTCACTGCGCTGGGAGTTAGATAATGACAGTTCAATCTGCGGGTCCAGAGCCAGCCTTGAGCTTCATATCCATTTTGAAAATAGGACCTTTGAATCCCTTCTGTCTGTAAAACTTGGTATCACAGACTTTGCAAATAAGTAGTTTGTAAATTATTCCTTAGAGGAATAGTTTTGCAGTTACTAGCACTTAGTTGTCATGAATTTTCCTTAAATGTTGTAGAAAGTGAATGTATTTTTATGTGATATGTTTAAAATTCTGCCTATCAGGTAGCTTTTAAGGCAGTTTGCTAAGCACTGTGTTACCTAGCGGTGTGCGGCCCTGCCTGGGTGTGACTGGCAGGCATGCTGATGGCAGGTTTTGGGGCATACTGGTCAAGGTCAAGCTCCCTGGGCTTTGAATCTGGGTTCTCCCACCTACCGATTGTATAGCTCTAGTGGATTCTGAGCTCCCTGGGCCTCTGTTTCCTTATCTATAGGATGGTGATAATAATAGAACCTACCTGTAGGATTGCTGTGACTGAAGTGAGTAATGCCTCAGCTAGCCCTGCGTGTTGGTTTGCTGTTACCTAAAGAGGCTGGGTGACCTGCACAAGGGCAAATCAGCAAAAAGAAGAGCCAGAATTTGAATATGGGGCCTTCAGATCTCCCTGAGGTCTGGTACCATTCAAAAGTAAAGTCAGTTCCCTCTTCTAGGTATGAAAGTGCCGCAAAAGAGTGTACTCCTTTCCATCATTTAAAAGAAAGCTTTGAGTTAGTGTTAAACATGTTTTCTCAAGGTTTTATTTTGTTTGAGGAGGGTGAACTCTGTGCACTTGAATGATTATCTACAGCACAGCCCTAAAGGTCCGCAAAGCCTGGAGAGTTCCTGGATTTTCATCACCGTCAAAGAAATGACCCTGAATTAGCAGAAATTCCTAGAGGATGGCCGCATCTTTGCAGCTGCCACATTAGTTTCGTGTTCTCTGTGCTTTCTCCCCAAGTTTCCATTTCATGATCTTTTCATTTCACTCTTCTTTTCCTTTCTCCTTCTAAACCCTCTGAATTGGGCACCTAGGGGGAAGAATCACTTTCCTGTAAAGCTGTCTGAGATGGCACAGAGGCCTTCAGGGCTGAGCATGGGGGACTTGAGACACCATGGGAGTAGGAAGCTTCCTGTAAATAAAAGAGGAAATTGGACATTCAGATACTAGAGTAGCTCTCAGGGCCCTCATATCACGGTGCTTTCTCTTCCACCAAGGTCAGTATTGGTAGAAATCTTTTTAAATGGTAGACATTTAAATTACTATCCACAAAAAAGGTTCTTGCTCTCTGAGAACTGCGTAACAGTATTATTTTTTGTCGAGATTCATGAGGTCTCAAGGGTGAGGAGGCAGAGAGGATGACTGTACTATAGCATAGTTTAAATTAAATTCTTAACTTTAGTTAGACATACTATTTCTGTTCATCCTCAATTTGAAAATTGTATTTGTATCATGCAGAAGGTTTCCATACCCTTTTTTAAAAATCAGTTTCGTAAAGATTATAAAACATTTAACATAAGTGAAAATTTACTTCCAGAATATAAAACACAGTTTTATTATGTATTTATGTATATTCTTCATATTCATCTCAAATATCCAAAAATGAGAACTGTAGGGGTCGGGATATAAGAACCGAGTGTTACCAAGTTATAAATTAAGAGCTTAAAGGTGCTGTGTAACAGAAACAGGTATGAATTTGTTTTACTTGTATTCTTCAGCTGCCTTTACCTCAGTTCATAAACTCAATTCTGTCCTCGATTCTGGTCACAAACCAAACTGGACAAGAACTGAATCAGATTGCCCCATAAGATCAACATTGAACCTAAACATTGAATTTGATTTGGTTCTGGTCCTACTTGGTTTGTGACCAGAATTACAGAAAGAATCACATTCATGAACTGAGGTGTCACTGTATGAGTTTATAACCAGGCATGGTGGCACCCCTGTAAACCCAACACTTGGGAGGCTGAGGCAGGAGGATCACAAGTTCATGTCCTGCCTGGGAAATTTAGTGATACCCTGCCTCATAACTTTGAAAAAAGAGCTAGGTATATAGCTCAGTGCTAAGGCTCCGAGTTCAATCCTCAGTTCCAGACCCGCCCCCCATGAGCTCTCCCAGCTCACCCTCCCCAGCCAAGAGAGAAATACACTGACACTTAACGATATAGGACAGGCTTTATAAAAGCTGCCCCTTTAGCAAAATGTCTGCTGGTCTCTTTGGAAAATGACCTCTTTCACCATTGAAACTCTTCCTTTATGGTGAAATAAAAGCAATGTTTCTTACTCATTTTTCCCAGTTGTTGAGAAATTCTACTTTTTCTGTGACATAAAATAATGAGTTTAACTAAAAGCAAGTGGAACTCCAAAGGTGGTATTTCGGCCCTTACTGGCCAGTTTCCAAGAGCACCTTGGTGTGGACTCCACGTGGGCTATTCTGTTAGTGTGACCATGTCTTGGAAATAAGTATTCTGCACTGTCTCAGACAGACCTGAAAAAGCGCTTTCTTCTTACTACCCCAAGGAATAGCAACAGCAGCTGTGTTTTTAAGGTGTCTGGTAGAGAAGATGATTTCCTTATTTGAAATTTGAGGACAAACAAAAGCAACTTTCTCTTTCCTGGAAGGGTTAATGCTCTGACCAGCTTCCCATCAGTTCACTGGAATCTTAAAATTACTTTTCTAGTCACGCGCACAGAAGGTTTAAGCATTTGTGAAATGTCTTTTATTTCCCCCCCTCCCAATGCTGTTCTCTTGGGCTGTCTTAATTACACAGGGGTTAAGAAACCAAATTAAAACTAGGCGTGTCTGGTAAACAGTGATCACATTGCATGCTTTTAGCTTTGCTTGAGGAGTTGTTTCTCCTCCCTGAGTAGCTTTCTTTTCTCTCCTCTGGCTTGGGTGTTTTTTGTTTTGTTTTGTTTTGTTTTTTAGGAAATAGCATAAGGTCTTTTGGAAATACTCACAGGAAGTGGGTCTCCATATGCTGGTTACTCACCAGCCACTGAGCGATGACAGGTGGAGAATGCTGCTACCGCCCTTCGGATTTATGACAATGGCCCTCAGAGCGGGCGACTCAAGGCAGGGTGCGGAGACCAAGGAGATTTTGTCTCCTGAGGAAACTACAAGAGGAAACTGGTCACTTCATGTCATCTCCAGGGAGGAGGATGTAGGGAGCTGCGATGGGGTCAGCAAGGCGCGTGGTAGTCGTGTCTGAGGTTTCTGCCCACTTCTCAGAGAGCAAGCTG
>RJWT010017705.1:0-19223 GCA_004365215.1 Cuniculus paca | reverse complement strand
TTAGGGTGGGGGGAGGATTTAAAGTCTCTAACCACAAGGGGAGGTGCAAGGGAAGGGAGGGGGGAGAGACAACCTCAGCAAGAGTACTTAAGAGTAGGGCTGTAATAGAGACAACATAACCTCCAAAACAGACTATGATTATTACTAATACCTTTGCAGATACACAGGCCAAGTTACCTACACAATAACCATATCTCCCTCTTCCCTCCTTATTCACTTACACAACCATCATATAGCTCCAGTCACCACTCATCCTTCTCTATTTACCTGCTTCTTTTCCAACCCATCAACTTCCATATACACACTTCATCATAAGACCTGCATACTTTCGCCTCACCCATTCATAGCCCAGTGTTTTGTCATTTCCTTTATTTACTTGTCATTTCATTTTTAAAATCTGTTTTGGTAGTTGTGCTATCTCCAGCAGTTTGAGAATGAGAGGTGGTCTCTCTCTTTTTTTTTTTCATAAAAGATCACATTTTCCATTGCGGAACCAGAACAATCAAGGTGGGCTATCTAGAGGAACTAGAACAATCAAATAGGGAACATCTACGGTAACAGGTTATATATTGACACATAGTTTCTAAGACAGTTTAACGAGAATGGAGAAGCCGATACAGTTAGTGGAGTTATACGATAAGTTTTACCATTTTCATTGTGGCCCAGTATTTTTAGGAAATTTATAGCCTATAACTTCTCTTCTCTTCTCTTCTCTTCTCTTCTCTTCTCTTCTCTTCTCTTCTCTTCTCTTTTTCATCTTTCTTTCTTTCTTTCTTTTTTGAGACAGGGTTTCGCTATGGAGCTCAGGTTGGCTTTGAACTCACTTTGTAGCTCAGACTGTTCTCGAACTCTGGGCAATTCTCCTGCCTCAGCCTCTGGAGTGCTGGGATTACAAGCATGCATCACCACACCCAGATTTCAAAACCCCTTAAACATTTTATCAAAATGTTACCATAGCTCTCGTTTTTTCTTGTCCTTTGTCCCTTCACAGGATTAGCGTTAGTCTTTTATGCTGCCATTTCCCATGCTTTCTAAGTACAGTACTTTACCCTTGAGAGAACCTACTCTGTTTTCTGATGGTTTATTAGTTTGCCAGAGCCTTAAAAAAGGCACTGTTCCTCTTTCTTTTGCTATCTGTTAACATGTTGAGCTGCATGTGTGACATGGTTTACCAGTTTAGGAATTTGGAAGGTCACATATTTCCTCCTGCTGTTGTATTAGCCTTAAGATAGTTTTACAAAAGATTCTCTTTGGGGGACATAATAGCTCTTTGGTTTCAACATAAACTCACTCTTTCCCTAGGAGGTAGGTAGTGGGATGTATTTGGACTGCTTGAATGATGCTGGGGTGTGGGTGTGGTGTAAGATGTATTTACTCAAGACCATACATGGCGAGTTAATCACAGAACCAGAACTCTGTTTAATTTTTTATTTTTTATTTTTTTTGAGACAAGGTAATGCTGTATATCCCAGGCTGACCTTTAACTCACTATGTAGCCCAAACTGCTACCCTTGAACTCTAAGCAATCTTCGGCCTCAGCTTCCCCAGCATGCACACCTGTAATCCCTGCTCTGTTTTCATGTCTTTGGCTTTGTTTTCCTATCCCTTAATTACATTAGATTAAGAAAAGGTCAGAATTGGAAAAGACAGTTTTTACTCAAGTTTCTTTCTTTCTTTTTTCTTTCTTTCTTTTTTTTTTCTTGGCACTTTTTTGAGACGGTCTTACTATGCAGTTCAGGCTGGCCGTGAACTCACTTTGTAGCTCAGGCTGGCCTAGAACTTGCAGTGATCCTCCTGCCTCAGCCTCCCAAGTGCTGGGCTTACCGGTGTGTGCCACCACACCTGGCTCTTTACTCATGTTTGTTGGTAGGTCTTTTCAAATTTGAGGAAATCTCCTGTAATTAAAAATTTTTACTTTGTTCTCATAAACTATTGTTTCCTCTGAGAGCCAAAATAATGGTCACTGTCTGCTTTTCCTTAAGTGGCCTTCTTTGATTTTAATTTACGTTTGTCTTACTCTCCTAAGGCAGCTACTTCTGGCTCTAAAAGTTCCCTTCGGGTGGGGGTGTGGCCCAAGTGGGGCACTTACTTAGCACCTGCGAAGCTTGGGGCCCTGCCACCTCAGAGAGTAAAAGTTCTCCACTGCACAGCAGGCTAGGACTTTGAAGGTAGGGCCAGGTGAAAGAAAAATGTATGGAAGTTAATCTGTATCTCTTTTCTTTATCCCAGTCCTCCTTTTCTCAAGTATAGTATTCGAGATTACTGATGTAGGGAACCATGTATTAATAATGTATCCGATGGGTAATAATTACTAAGAAATCAGTTTCATAGCATCACAAGAACAACCAGTGAGTAGTTTTAATTTAACAGTCATGATGGCTGACCTGCCCTTTCCTCCTTTTTGTAACCATTGTACTTAGGAATTAATTTTTCCCACCTGTAATTTCGGTTGAAAGATTTTTGTGTTTTTGTGTGTGTGTGTGTGTGTGTGTGTGTGTGTGTGTGTGTGTTTTGTCATTGTTTCAAGTCTCTGGATTCTAGTTCTGTGCCTACTAATCTTCCCAAGAAAGAAAGTTACATTGTTTCTTTAAAATACTTCCCCTCCCCCTCTTTCTTATTATTCCCCCACACACACCGATTTTAATTAACTGTACAGTGACAGATGGTAAAGGCCCTGCCCAAAATGCTGCTAGTGGGCTAGATTGGGGGTGGTTACTGTGGAGCGTGCTTTAGAACCTAGCCTTTCCCCTCCCCCTTCCAGGGAGCTGTAATCTTGTTAGATGATCTTAAAATGCTATTGACTAATTTGCAGTGCTTTTGAATAAATTTTGGATTTAAAACCCAAGAAACCATTCCCTTGAGCTCTCAATGTCTTAGCTTCGAGGCCAAGGGAGGTACCTTCCAACTTCACCACCCAGTCTTTGCTGAAAAGGAAAGTTAAGCCTTTTAACTTTTTCTTTTGCCTCTCCCCCTTAGTCTGGTACGGCTGCCAGTTGCCATGGCAACGGACTGGGACAGCTGCGCAGTGGCGCCCTGGCAGCTGGGTGGGGGCGGGGGAGCTGCCAGCCCGCCAAGCCCCAGACCTGGGAGGGAAGGCCCCTCCTGTTAGCCCAGAGGGAAAGAAAGAACTGGGGCGATCCGGTAGGTAAAGGAGGGAACCCCAATTCATTTTAATTTTGGGGCCTTTCTTCTGCATGAAGGTATAAAGGAAAATTTTCCTCTTCCCTTCCTTAAACTGAAGAACACATATGTAAATCTGTTTTCCTGGTGAAGCAGGGGAGACCGTAGCCACAATGCTTCACTGCGTGCATCTAACATGGGGCTGGTTTTAACTCCAGCACGCTGACCTAAACTGCTCAGCTCCCGGAAATTCCAAGGTGAGTGAGGGTGGGGGCGGGGTACTCTCCCTGGAATATGACATTTCCTGTCTCTGGTGAGGTGGAAGGCAGAATTTTAAATAAAATAAATCAGATAGGTTTTCTTGAAGCTTAGCAGTCTCATAAATTCATGGAAAGATTCTATTAAAGCCCCCTACCTACATTGTCCCAAACCTCCTCTTCCAAATAAAGTATCTTAAGGAAAACTTAGCTTTATTATGGGGCAGTAATGGGTACAGGCAATTTTTCAGGTGGGCCTACCTATTGCTGGTAAGTTCTGGGGATGTAGTTTCCAACGATGTGGTCTTGTAATAATTTCTTAAAATTTACCAATTTGAAGTGAATTGATAATACAACATTTTGTATTCTCTTGAATATAATTCTGAGACTAGTGACCTTTTTTATTCCTATGAGTAGTTTTCTGGTCAAGATGGAAATATTTTATAGAGTGCTGAAAAACATCTTCAAAGATTACAGCAATATAGAAGTGAAGTTCAGCTAAAAAAACTGTTTCTGGTACTCTTCTATAATCCAGACTGTAGGTACCATTTAACATGGTGAAGGAAGAATTCCTAAAAATCGTTATGGAAACAACAGTGTGGCAATTAGAAAAACAAAACTGAACTAAATTCTCCGTTGAGCACCCCCCGATGTGCATATTTCTGAGTTGAACTCAATTTCCGTTTGTGCTGCCTTGCTTCAGCTTCCTTGGGCCTATGAATGGCCCCTCTGTGCTTTGAGGAGCCTTCATGTTGACGCTGAGTCTGGAGCCAGACTCTTTTTCTTCCTCCTCTTCCTTTGGCCCAAAGTCAACTTCAGTTAAGAGGAGAGGTACCTCCTTAACTATTTGCGTTAGTCGAGCTCTGGGAATTACTGAATAATCCAGTGACTGATTGTGAATTTTAAACTAAAAAATTTTTTCCCTCCTTTGCTTCTCTCCCATCCCCAAATCAGCTTGCTAAAAAGGAGACTTAGTGCGTCTGAGATGTCAGCTTTGCTTTTGTGAACTGATGGATGCTGTAAAGGGGACAAACTTAGTTTGTGTAAGGGAAATGTACCGAGTTCACTGAAAATGTGATGAAAGATGCTTAAGCAGACTTTTTTTTTCCCGCCTTTCCTCTCTGCTTAAAAGACGGATCAGAAGGTTGAGAGTAAAGTTACATTTTGGTGACTTCTTTTTTCATTTTTATAAACCCTTATTTACATTGGAGGGAAAAGTTTTTCTTCTGTCTTTGTAAGTTTTCCTAAAGGTTTACCACATTTCTGAGTCCCTGGTTTATAAACACAAAGGTAGCCAGGATGTATACTACAGTATTTATCATCTGGAATATGAAAACAGGAGCTTGACAACTATGCCATCTAATAATTTTGATTGCATTAAATGAAAAGATAACTAGTTGGAAGTGAGGATTGACCCATTTTTAAAAATTAGATTCTTAGAAATTGTCTGTATAGCGATTATACATCTAGGAAAAGGGTGCCTGGTGACTTGATGTTCTATGTTCTACCCTCTTCCATCAAGATAATCTTTAATCTTTTTTTCTTTTTCTTTTGTTTTCTTTTTTTTTTTTTTTTTGGTCTTTTTGAGACAGGGTCTTACTGTGCAGTTCAGGCTGACCTTGAGCTCACTTTGTAGCCCAGGCTGGTCTTGAACTTGCAACAATCCTCCTGCCTCAGCCTCCCGAGGACTGGGATTACAGGCGTGCACCACTGTGTCCCGCTCAGTCTTTAATCTTGACTTGGATTGTAACCATTTTGTTCTTCCCCTTTGCAGGAACCCGGTGGCCTTAGTCCTTCAGGTGGAACAGTGTGCGACATGGGAAAGAAAACCAAGAGAACCGCTGACAGTTCTTCTTCAGAGGATGAGGAGGAGTATGTTGTGGAGAAAGTGTTAGACAGGCGCGTGGTTAAGGGACAAGTGGAGTATCTGCTGAAGTGGAAAGGCTTTTCCGAGTAAGTGCTTTTTTCAGATCATAAGGCTGTGTAAAGTTAGAAACCTTTAGCTTACTTGATGAGCCATTCCTTTCTATCTTTTCTCCCCTTAGCAATGAACTATACATGCTCCCTCCTGTGGATTTAATGTTCCGGTGACATGGCTTTCCAGAGGCGGCATAATGATGTGGGTAGGGGTGCAGCATTGGGAGCCAGAGTGCCTCAGTTTGAATTGCTGCTCTACCACTTGTATTGTATTGTTTTGTTTTGTTTTTTGTGGCACTGGGGATTGAACTCACAACCTTGCGCCTGGCAGGCGCTTAGGCCACTGAGCTAGATCCCTGGCCCTTGCTCTACCACTGGTAATACTCGCTGGATGATTTTGGCTAATTTCCTTCATGTTTTTCTCCTCAATAGAATAAGAATAAGAAATAATATTTAAACAAAGTCATTGAGTAGATGTATGGAATCTGACACAGACGCATAAAGTAAATATAAATTGTTATTAGTACTCTTGAATACAATTTAGCTAAAATGTATAAATTTAAATAATGAGCAGGAAAAATGAAAGAAATAATGAGCACAGTATGGTGGTGCGTAGTTGTCACCGCTAGGGAGGGTGAGGCAAGAAAATCATGAGTTCAAGTCTAACATGGGCTATTCATTGCTTTAGTAAGACCTTGTCTCGAAATAAGTATTTAAGAAAGGGTTGGGGATTGGGCATGTTGATGCACATGTATAATCCCAGCACTTGGGAAAGTGAGGCAGGAAGACTTATGAGTTTCAGGCCAGCTTGGACTATATAGCAAGACCCTATCTCAAAAACAAAGGTGGAGGGTTAGGGATGTAGCTCATTGTGAAGGCCCTGGGTTCAATCCTCAGTACAAGAAAGAAAGAATGGAAGGAAGGGTCAATTCTATAACCCATGGTTCTCCAAGATTGGATATTGGAATTGTCTCAAGACAAAATACCCATTTTAATGAGGGATTTAAGTCTCAGGCCAAGATTTTATTTGTAAAAATTTCAAACACAAGCCGGGCGTGGTGGCTCACGCCTGTAATCTCAGCACTCAGGATGCTGAGACAGGCGGATCGTTGTGAGTT
Source organism: Cuniculus paca (assembly GCA_004365215.1). Lineage (NCBI taxonomy): Eukaryota > Metazoa > Chordata > Mammalia > Rodentia > Cuniculidae > Cuniculus > Cuniculus paca. The sequence continues at coordinate 12,811 of RJWT010017705.1, read as the reverse complement.
TGAGACCAGCCTAAGCTACAAAGTGAGCTCAAGACCAGCCTGAACAGCATAGTGAGACCCTGTCTCAAAAAGACAAGGGCCGGGATCTAGCTCAGTGGCCTAAGTGCCTGCCTGGCAAGCATAAGGTCATGAGTTCAATCCCCAGTGCTGCAAAAACAACAACAACAACAGCAACAACAACAAAAATTTCAAACACAGCCTAGGTTAGTGACACACACTTTTAATCATAGTTACTTGGGAGGCTGAAGCAGAAAGATCATAACTTTGCAGTCAGCCTGGATGATTTAGCAAGACCTAGTCACAAAATTAAAAAAATAATCTAGGATTATAACTCAATAATGGCTGGGTTACATCCCCACAATCACTGTAAAAAATAAAAACCGTAGAGCTGAAGTGAAACAAATTTGTAGCAAACACCTAATTTTTCTTTTGTTTTTTTTATTTGTTGTTGGTTATTTCTCTCTCTATCTCTCTCTCTCTCTCTCTGTCTCTCTTTCTCTCTCCTGTCTCTCTATCCTTTCTCTGTTTGTGGTACTGAGGATCAAACTCATGACCTTACACTTGCCAGGCAGGCGCTTTTGCCACTGAGCTAAATCCTTGACCCTCTCTTTCTTTTTGAGACAGGGTCTCTCTACATTGTCCAGGCTGGTCTTGAACTCACTGTGTAGCCCAGGCTAACATCAAACTCTTGGCAATCCTTCTGTCCCAGCTTCCCAAGTACTAGAATAACAGGTTGGAGTCACCACCTTTTTTTGTCTGGTTTTTGTTTGTTTGTTTGTTTTTTGGAAACAGGGTCTTGCCTCATTATCCAGAGTAGCCTTGAACTCACTGTGTACAACAGGCTGGCCTCAGACTTTCTGTGATCCTCCTGCCTCAGCCTCTCAGGTGCTAGGATTATAGATGTGCATCACCATACTTGGCCTAGGCATGTAGTGAAGCGTAGAAATAGTAGTTTGAAGGCAAGGCATGTGAATCTGTGGAATGATTGGGCATTCTGCCTCTTTCTTTCTTTCTTTCTTTCTTTCTTTCTTTCTTTCTTTCTTTCTTTCTTCTTCTTTCTTTCTTTGGGGGGGGCACTGGGGATTGAATTCATGACCACATGCTTGCCAGGCAGGCACTTAGGCCACTGAGCTAGATCCCTGGCCCTTGTCTTTTTGAGACAGGGTCTCATGCTGTTCAGGCTGGCCTTGAGCTCACTTTGTAGCCCAGGCTGGTCTCGAACTCAGAACGATCCTCCTATCTCAGCCTCCTGAGTGCTGGGATTACAGGCATGTGCCACTACACCTGGCTAGGATGTCACATCTTTAAAGTGCATAGCCTATGCAGGGAATGTAGCTCAGTTGTAGAATGCTTGGTCTAATATGATTTTTTTTTCGTGCCAGGAATTGAACTTTTGACCTCGTGCTTATCGGGCAGGTGCTGTACCGCTGAGCTGTATCCCTGGTGCTGGCCTGATATATTTGAGGCCCTGAGTGTAACACTCAGAACCACAAAACAAAACAGCAACAAAAATAAATAAATAAAATATAGGACCTGTATATACTGAAAAATTTAAATTTGGGATCTTTTTTGACACAGAGTCTCACTATGTAGTTAAGCCTTGAACTCACTGTGTACCCTAGGCTGGCCTCAAACTCGTAGTGATCCTCCTGCCTCAGCCTCCCAAGTATTGGGATTATAGGCCTGCACCCTCATGTCCAGCTCAATAAAGAACAGTTATAATGATATACTATAATAAAAGTTACAAGAATGTGGTCTAGCTCGTAAAATATCTTTTATATTATAATCATCCTTTTAGTGGTATGAGATGATATACTACCTGTCTGATGAGATGAAGTAAGGTGAATGATGTAGGCGTTGTGGTGTAGTGTTAGGCTACTACAAAAGTATTATTTGAACAGCACTGTGATACTGTGCCCTTCAATCTGCCCAAGGGGCATAACTGGATCCAGCAGACCCATCCCTTACTTTTCTACTGTAAATTTGTACTTTAGCATTATAGTAGCTTGGCTGTGCATCTTGGTACCTTCCCCTCAGGGATAAAGGAGCCAGTCTTATGTGTTTACTCACTTGATATGATGAATAGCAAAGAGTGTGCATGTGTCCAAAAGTGGCAAAACAGGATTTGTACCCACCTTATACTCCATCTAATTGGCTTTATGTATGTTTACCCGAGCATCACAGAGGGTCTGGTAGACCCACACCACTCCAGGATTTGTTTAAAAAAAAGTTTTCTTTTTATTTTTCTGGTAGAAGTAGCCCAATTCATTACCAATGGCACATGAAAAACAAAATTTGTAAGTTTTTGAGGAGGTCAAAAATGAATCATCAGGGGCTGGGGAATTTAGTCCAGCGGTTCAAGCACTTGTCTGGTAAGTGCAAGGTTATGATTTTGATTCCTGGTACAAAAACAAAAAAACAAAACAAAACAAAACAAAACAAAAGAAGAATCATCAGATTACTCATGCCTGGATGAAGAAGATGATCCATTGTGGTAAAATACATGTGTTTATAACGGAGAGTGGTGTGGGTGGATGATGATGATGATGATGATGATGATGACGATGATGATGACGACTTTGACATTGGCCATGTGAGCCAAAGTTTCTGTGACAGTTAAATGGAGCAAGAATTGAATTAATACACAGGGAGTTGAGACCTTCTTGATTGAGATGACTAACAAAACAGCAATGTGAATACACATTTGACTAGTCAAAATGTTGCAAAATGGCCATACAACCAAATGGAACAATTCAGTGATAGAACTAAGTCTGAAAAAATAGTGAAGGTCTTGGTCGAGGTGAGCCATATTGGACGGAATGCCAGTAATGCCAATCACTTTTGGAAATTGTAATAGATAAAATGCTACAAGATGCTATGAAATATACGGAGGCTAAAATGCAAGTAAAATGTTTTGTATGCACCAATAACCACATTCAAAAAATATTTATTATGACACCTCACCAGCTGAACTGAAAGTATTCATAGGTTTGCTGTACTTAGCAGGGATTTCTCCTGATGATTGCAGAAATGTAAAAGACTTACAGAAAAATGATGGTTCAAAATATGGGATAAAAATTTATGCCCTCGTAGATGCAAAGACTTACTGTAGTTTTAATTTAGATGTTTATCCTGGTACTCAGCCATCAGGTCCTCATTTGTGTAGAAATAAACTGAATGATATTGTGAATGGACTTATTTATTGCCCCTGTCTCCCAAACTAATTGGAATGTGACATTTGACAATTGGTTTACTGGTTTCCAGTTGATATTATATTTACTAACAGAGCACAAGTTGACCAGCACAGGAACTGTACACAGGAACAAAGCAGAAATTCCAAATGAAATGTTGCAAATTTAAAACAGAATTGTACTACACAATCTTTGGATTTCAGAAAGATAAAACATTGGCCTTGTATATGGCAAAGAAAAACAAACTCAACAAAAATGGAAGCCTGACATGGAAATTTTCAACAGGAAAACCAAAGGTGCAGTAGGTGTTGTTGATGAGCTATGCAGCAAGTATGATGTCATTTGAAATACAAGGCATTGGTCAGGATTGTGTTTTACCTGATCCTAAGTGGGTGGCATAAGTAGTTGGATAGTTTACAAAGAAAATAACAGCTGCAGAATATCACAGAGAAATTTTCTTAGAGGATTGAGACTGGAGCTCATGAGAGATCATTTATTATAACAGAGGAAGAACAAAATGTTTCTGCCCAGGGAACTGCACAAAAAAACTGTGGAGCACACCGGTGAACTGACAAGTGAACAGGCAGGCACAGCATCACAAAGACGTACTATGACAATAGGAAAAGAAAAAAAGATATTAACTGTGCCCTACAGGAAAGGACAGGAAACCAAAATGTGTGTGCTATCATTGTAAGTGATACTTGTGTATGGAACATGCAGTGTCATTTGTGAGGACTGCCTTGTGTGTGACAGTTGAAGCAAAGATTTTTCTGTGGTAGACTTTTGTTTGTGTTTACATTGTAGTTCACATAGGTTTTTATTTCTGATGTTATTTTTAGGTTTTGTAGTAGGTAAACAGCTGATGTGAAAATGTTGATGCCTATTCTAAGCACTCACTACATATTTGATATTTTAATCTTATTTCCCTGCTAAGTGCGTGTTGTACAGTATAGTAGGAAGCTTCTGACAGAACATGAAGAGAGGTGACAGGACTGCCACATAGGAAAGGAAAGCTAAGCACATGTGCTGGCAGTGTAAGTGAGACACGTACATGGAATTTGCAGTTGTATGTGAAGACTACCTTGGGTATGACAGTTAAAGCAAAGCTTATTTTTTTGGTGGAATTCTATTGGTATTTTCATTGTGGTTCATATGGAATTTATTTCTGATGTTATCGTGTAGGTTTTCTAAGCAAGTACATAGCTAATGTGAAAATGTTGATGTCTTTCTAACCGTGCAATACATACTAAGAATTTCATAATGTATTTTATTGATATTTTATGTTCCTGTTAACTACACACTATGATATCATAAGAACCTCATAACAAAACAGCAGGACCACTGAGATGTCAGGTATGTCCTACGAAAAAGGTTAGGAAAGCAAAAGACATGTGCTGTTAGTGAGAATGATGTGTGTGTGGATTATGGTGGTGTCATGTGTGCAGACTGCCTTAGGTGTGATAATTGAAGTAAAGATTTTTTTTGTAGAGTGCTATTGGTATTTTCATTGTAGTTCATGTAGGGTTTTTTTTTTCCCCCTTTTGAAAGAAGGTTTCACTGTGCAGTTCAGGCTGGCCTTGAGCTCACTTTGTAGTCCAAGCTAGTTTTGAACTCACAGTGATCCTCCTGCCTCAGCCTCCCAAGTGCTGGGATTACAGGTGTGCACTACCACGCCCAGCTGTTCATGTAGGAATTTATTTCTGATAAATTCTTTTTTAGACTTTGTATACCAAAAATGAGTTGATGTTGAAAATTTTGATGCTTTTTTTGTTTTTTTGCGGCACCAGGGATTGAACTCACGACCTCGTGCTTGCCAGACAGGCGCTTAGTCCACTGAGCTAGATCCCTGGCCCTTTTTTTTTTTTTTTTTTGTGGCACCAGGGATTGAACTCATGACCTTGCGCTTGCCGGGCAGGCGCTTAGACTGCTGAGCTAGATCCCCAGCCCTGTTTTTGAGACAGGGTCTCACTATGCTGTTCAGGCTGGCCTTGAGCTCACTGTGTAGCCCAGGCTGGTCTCAAACTCACAACGATCCGCCTGTCTCAGCCTCCCAAGTGCTGGGATTACACCACACCCGGCGATCCCTGGCCCTTTGATGCTTTTTTTTTTTTATAAACAATAAATATTTAAAATTCAATACTTTATTTTTGCGATTTTTTTCCCCAATTACGTACTTATTTATATAATAAAACTCATAAAATTAAAGTTAATTCAGCAGTAGAAATATTCTGAAGAATAAATGTTGCTCTGACAGACCCATGTTTATGCAGACAACTACTAAGTGACTAAATGGTTTGTAGTATATGGATATTCTGGACAAAGAGATGATTCACATTCTAGCCAGAATAGAGTAAGTGTAAGATTTTATCACATTACTCAGAACATACTGCTATTTAAAATGTATTATTAGGCTGGGGATCTAGCTCTGCGGTCTAAGAGCCTGCCCGGCAAGCGCAAGGTGGTGAGTTCAATCCCCGGTGCCGCAAAAAAAAAATAAAACATATTATTATTCATTTCTAGAGTTTTCCAGTTATTAGTTCTGGACTGCAATTGACCACAGAATGTGAAACCATGGATAAGAGGGAGCTGCTGTATGCGCTAGGCAGTGATCATATTCTACCGCTAGTGTTCCCTTTAATCTTCATAAAAACCTTTAGATGTATTTTCAGTTTCTAGATGAAATTAGTGAAGCTATTTCCTAAAGATTGCATAACTTCTATAGGTTGTAAAACAGGATACAGTATCAAATTTCTTTGATTTCCAAAACCCAGGGCTCTTTTAAAATTATATTACGCTGACTATTTTTGCGGCACCGAGGATTGAACTCATGACCTTGCAGTTGCCAGGCAGGTGCTTAGACCACTGAGCTAGATCCCCAGCCCTTGTGTTTTTGAGACAGCGACTCACTATGCCCTTTAGGCTGGCCTTGAGCTCACTTTGTAGCCCAGGCTGGTCTCGTCGAACTCACAACGATCCTTCTGTCTCAGCCTCCCGAGTGCTGGGATTACAGGTGTGAGTGACCACGCCCGGCTTATGCTAACTATTAAGTAAAAATTGGTTGAAGTTGAAACTGCAATACCCAAATAGTAGGAAAACAGATTAATTTCATCATAAGACTGACTTTCCTATTAGCAGACTACACCCCACCCTCTGGTCTACTTCTTGTGCTAGTGTCTATCCTCTTCTTGATTGTAATTCACCCACTGAAATTGTCTATTTCAATAATTTTTTTGTAAATTTACAGGGTTATACAGTTGTTACCATACTTCAGTTTCAGAATGTTTACACACACACCCCATTCCACTGAGCCTGTGTGTGGTTTGTCACTGTTTGTCACTTTCAGCTTTGGTGTCCTTCAGCTTCAGTAAACCACTGATCTGCTTTCTGTCTAAAATTTATCTTGCCCTAGGCATTTTACATAAATGGAATCAGAAAGTATGTAGTCTCTTCTGCTTTCTTGGACTTGGTATAAAGTTTCCAAGGTTCTTTTAAGTTGTACTGTATATCTCTTTGTGTTGCTGAATAGTATTCCATTGTATGTATGTACTTTTTTTTTCGTTCATTTACTGGTGGGTGGACATTTGAATTTGTTTTCTGGTTTTTCCTATTGAAATGTTCCTGGAAATTATTGTGTACAAGTCTTTAGACATATTTTTTTCATTTCTCTTGAGTAGAATTTTAGGATTAAATTTGTTATAGCATTGATTTATTGATTGTTTTGATTACTGTGCTGGGAATCAAATCTAGGGCCTCACACAAGCCAGGCAAGTGCTCTGTCACACTTCTCACCCTCTTCAGCTACTTATTTTATCCTTTTTTTTTTGAGGCAGTGTTTCACCTGTGTAGCCCAGGCTGGCCTCAAACTAACAGCAATCCTCCTGACTCAGCCTTCCAAGTGCTGGGATTACAGGCATGTACTACTATGCCCAGCCTGTATGTTTTAAACAATGGGTTTATCTCCTTTTTGCCTACATGTGCTCTTTAAGATAAGTCTTTGCATTTCTTTGCCCCTCTCATTGTTTACCTTTTTCTTTCTGTTCTTCTTGCTCAGGGAGCATAATACCTGGGAACCAGAGAAAAACTTGGATTGCCCTGAACTAATTTCTGAGTTTATGAAAAAATATAAGAAGATGAAGGAGGGTGAAAATAATAAACCGAGGGAGAAGTCAGAAAGTAACAAGAGGAAATCCAATTTCTCAAACAGTGCTGATGATATCAAATCCAAGAAAAAGAGAGAGGTAAGCTTCTTTCTCTTTTCCCTATAAGCTGCTCTGTTTCCACCTCCCACCCATAGAGGGTCTGTATTTTAGTTACTTTTGTGAGGATGGACTAGAGGTAGGTAAGTTACAGGACAAAGGAGCATCCAAGGAGGCATGTGGAGGTGCCCCCTTCTGGTTGAGTGAGACGTGTACATTGTGGTCATTGAATTCGTATTAAAGTGGCAAAATTAAATCCGTAAAACATTAAAACACTCTACCTTCTCCATAAATATTGTACATAGTTGTTTCATTGAGGGATTATCTTTGGTGAATTTTTTTAAAGGATGGAAATGAGTTTTGTTTTTTGTTTGGTTTTTTTTTGAGACGGGGCCCACTATGTTGTTCAGGCTAACCTTGAACTGTGTAGCCCAAACTGGCCTTAAACTCAGTGATCCTTCTGCTGAAGTCTCCTGAGTGCTGGAATTACAGGTGTGTGCCACCATGCCTAGCTGGAAACAAGTTTTGAAATGTTTACCCACTTCTTTTTTTTTCATTTGTTGTAGTGATAACACTTATTTTCCATACTTTATGTATTTTTTTAAAGGAGGAGAGGTTTAATTTGGCTTATGTATGTATTTTTAATTGTGAAATGCACATAACCTATAATTAATCATTTATTTTATTTTTGGTTTTTTTGAGGTACTGGGAATTGAGTCCAATCAGGGCCTTCACACTGAGCTACATCCTCAGCTGATTTTTTTGGAGACAGGGTCTCACTATTCAGCCCAGGCTGGCCTTGAATTCACAGCATATCCCAGACAGGCCACTTGCAGTGATCCTCTTGCCTCAGCTTCCTGAGTGCTAGGATTACAGGCACACACTACCCTACCTGGCTGATCTTTTATTTCTTTTTATTGTTTTTAATTTTTAAAATGTGTTTATTTATTTAGTTTTGAGTAGGCTCTCATTAAGTTGTCCAGGATAGGCTTGAATTTGTGATCTTACTGCTTGAGCTACTCACAATGCTGGGATTACGGACATGCCCTCATATACCTGGCTAAAATTAGCCTTTATATTTTACTATTTTATATATTTACGTATTTTTGAGATAAGGTCTTGCCGTGAAGTTCAAGGCTGGTCTTGAACTCAGATATCCTCCTACCTCTGCCTACCTTACCTGGCTAAAATTAAACATTTTAAAGTGGACATTTCAGTAATACTTATATTCTCTCTTGGTCTTATAGCTATATACTCCAAATAAAAAATTAATTTTTATCTTCCTTTTGAGTGTATTGGATAGTCTAGAGAGTATATTTGTGAAATTTTGGTCTGATTCAATTGCTTTAATCCTTCTCATCGTTAGTTCTGAAGTAACTTGCATGAGCACTATTACTGCCTTTCTTTCTCATGTGTTTTCCATCTGTGTGTGTACACACACACACTCCACCCCCTAGCTTTCAGTCTATTTATTTCAATGTTATGAACCCTTTTGTGGTGAAGGATATATGAAACACTTAAAAGTTTAATAAAATGAAAGCATAAGTCTACTTTTGAGTCTTCTAGCATCACTGCCACAGGAACCCCTGTTTATCTTCATTCTACTTGGATACCCATCTTTCTTAAGCATTAATTCTCAACCTGGTTGCACATTAGAATCAATGCAGGGGTGGTGTGGGGGTGGAGCGTCCTTTAAACAATCTCCAGGGAGGCTGAGGCAGGAGGATCATTGCTAGTTCAAGACCACCCTGGGCTACAAAGTGAGCTTGAGGCCAGCCTGAACAGTATAGCTCAGTGGCCAAAGTGCCTGCCTGGCAAGCGTGAGATCATGAGTTCGATCCTTGGTGCCGCAAAAAAAAAAAGCCAAAAAAAAACCAATCTCCAGTGCCCAAGATGGGTCCCAGACCAGTTAAATAAGAATTTCTGTGGGGTTGACCCAGGTTTAAAGGTTTTATAAAGGTTTACACAGGTGATTCCTGGTTTCCACAGAGAAAGAAATGAGAAACCAGGTTAACAAAATGAACTGAAATGACTGTGAAGGCTAGAAGAGAAAGTGGACCCTCAATTTGTGTCTGTCCTTTCCTTGATTAAATTTACTTTTTTACAACCTTACTTAAAAACTGCCCTATTCTGGTGAAGTCTGTATTACTATGATATATTGTACTGATAAAGGATTTGAGAAAGCTTTCTAAGAAGCTAGGACATAATTCCCCACCCCCCTTTTTTTTTTTTAAGTCTTTTGTATTCGGGCTTTTGTCATTTGATTCATTTTGTAGCTAAAAGCACAACCAACACAGCATAAGACGAGGCATTTGTGACAGACAGTATGTATGTCTGCAACCTGGCATTTCTATCCTTTGGAAAGGAGCATTCTGAGTTAGCAGGCTCAGTGGCACTGGTCAGTGCAGTTTCATTCCTAGGCCAGGTTCTGAAGCTGCCGGCTTTGGAAACAGCCCCATGTGTCCCTTACATTATAATGTTCATCTGGGGCCTCTGATAGGAGTCTCAGCAGTACTGGTGGCTGTCAGGCAGCTGGGAAGATAGGTGGCTGTATGTTTTAAAGGTACAGGAGGGGATTGTGTTTCCTTCTTTAGACCGCTGCAGAAGAAATTTGTTAGTCGGCATTATGCCTGATTTAAGATTACTGCCTGTGTGATGATTTTAGCATTTTCCTCGCCTCGGCTCCTTTTCAACAGCTTGACATTTTTCTTCCATTTCCCCCTCCTTCCCTCCCTATGTGGCAAACTCTTTTCAGCTGCCAGCTATGATTTACTACTTAGTCTATGCGCCAGCATTCCAGCTGTGAGCAGCTGTGTGCACATCTGGGAACCTCTTCCCCTTAAGGGCCCCCAAAGAGGCTATGTTTTTAAAAGTCAGTATCTCCCCTTGATCCATGCCAGGAATTTCCTCCCTATTGTGGGTTCTGGTACCTTTGTGGGCAACCTGGACCTTCCATGCTTTTGTATCTCTCAGAGGAAAGTAAGGTAAATATCAGATCAAAGAGATCTTATGAAAATCAGACACCAGGGAGTTTGTTCATTGGAGCAACCCTTCCGAATTTTTTTTCTGTGCTCCTACTAGGTAAACTAGTAGTATCCTCCAAAATAGTTTTTTTAAAAAAATTACCTGGTTTGCATAATGTTTTACTTTTTTGCTCTTACCAGTGTCATTGCACCTGGATCAGATCTTGTGTTCCTTGTCTCGATTGCATTCAGAGCAAGTTCCAACACTCCTTTCCTATCAGCTAGCTAGTTTGTAATCACTGTTCAGTTCTACTTGCTGATGTTAATAACTCATCCACATTGGAAAGAGATAAACAGACCATCCAAGTATATGGGTATTGGTACTTGCTTCTCCAGTCAAGTATGTATATATGGGTATTGGTACTTTTTGATTTTTGAAATTTGCAGTTTTATAGTATTGACCTTGTATCACTCTTGTTTCTTCTTTCATAATATAAACTACTATGAAAAAAATTTGAATTACTGATCAGGATTAAGGTAAATTGAAAATCTTTTAAAAAAAACTTTGAGAAAAAAACTTAAGAGAGCTAGTGTATTTAAAGTTTATAAAATGACAAAGTTTTGTTAGGGTAAATATGGACTCGTTTATCATTTTAGAAGTGACAGTATAGGGGTAGTCCACTAACACTATTAAGGAGATTCAAAATGAGTAGATTAGAAGAATTCTTACATGATTCCAGAATATTTCCTGGGATATTAAAGACTTTTAGAGTCTTTAATCTTTTGAAGGGAATACCAGGAATCACAACTGGATCTTCTTGTAAAAACATCTCTTGAGGCTGGGTGTGGTGGTGCACATGTGTCATCCCAGCATTCAGGAGGCTGAGGCAGGAGGATCACTGCAAGTACAAGGCCAGCCTAGGCTATATATAGTGCATTCAAGGTCAGCCTGAACTGAATAGCGAGATTCTGTCTCAAAAAACAAAAACAAAAACAAATCTCTTGGCATCACTGTTGCTGGCTAACATAGTATTATTATCTGTCTGACTGTTCTTTTTCTTTCATTCCTTTTCTTCCTTTCTTTCTTGTACTGGCTACATGCCCAGTGTTTTTTATGCGGGGGAGGGTATTGGAGATCGACCTTGAGCTTGCCAGGCAGGCACAGTGCCACTGAGCTATATCCCCAGCCCTTATCTTTTATTTTGAAACAGGGTTTTGCTAGGTAGCCCAGACTGGGCCCATACTTGCAGTCCTCCTGCTTCAGCCTTCCAGAGTGCTAGGATCATAAGCACATTCTCACCAGTACCATAACACCTCATTAGTATTTCTTGAGTTCTAAGAATTTTTCTGAATTGGTGACAAATGAAATCAAGTGATTTAATGCAGGTGGTGCTTTGTTGAACTAGGAAACAGACTGTTTTCTCCAAATTATGACCTTTTTTTTTTTTTGTCTTCTATTTATAGCAAAGCAATGATATCGCTCGGGGCTTTGAGAGAGGTCTGGAACCAGAAAAGATTATTGGAGCAACAGATTCCTGTGGTGATTTAATGTTCCTGATGAAATGGTGAGAGATTTGTCCTTACTTTACACTTGTGTTTCTTTTGTAGTGACTTGAATTTGTATGGAATATAGGTGGCAAAATTGACAATTCTCAAGCTAAGAATTTTGAGCATCAGATTCTTAACCAATCCTCAAACTTGCAGCAATCCTCCCGAGTCTGTCTCTCAGAATTCTGGGATTACAGGAGTGCTTCACCACATCCCAGCCATATACTGTGTGTGTGTGTGTGTGTGTGTGTGTGTGTGTGTGTGTGTGTGTGTGTACCTCTTGCGTTGAGGTATATCCTCAACACTTAAAGAGTCTCAGGGCCAAGGATTTAGCTCAGCAGCGTAAGCGCCTGCCTGGCAGGCATGAGGTCGTGAGTTCAGTCCCTGGTGCCAGTGGGGGAGAAATATATATGTGTGTATATATTTATATATATATATATATTTTTTTTAATCTATTAGGAATAGGAAAATTGAAGTTTCTTCAATTCTTAAACCTGGCTTAGAAACTACATTTTCCCGAAGGTGTTGCCATTAAGATTCTGTATTCCCAACCAATGTGGTGGCACACTTGTAATCCTAGCACTCTGGGAGGCTGAGGCAAGAGGATTCTTTTGGTTCAAGACCAACCTGGACTACAAAATGAGCCCAAGGCCAGCCTGAACCGCATAGCAAGACCTTGTATTCCCTACATCTCACGTCACTGTTTTGCTCTCAAGTCCCAACATCTGTGGTGTTTATATCACAACATGTTGAAGCTTGTAAAATAGTAGGACCCAGGAGAAAACAAACAAAAACCTCCAAAGAAATTAGGCATGTGAGTAATCGGAACTCCAAAGATACTGAGTATGCTGTTGGGGAGGTTTGATTTTTTTTGTTTGTTTGTTTGTTTGTTTTTTGGGTGTTTTTTTTTTTG
>RJWT010017704.1:0-19231 GCA_004365215.1 Cuniculus paca | reverse complement strand
AATCCTGCTAAAAGGTTATTGCTGTCCAAAATAATTACAACTTCCTTGTAATTTCTGTTAAAATCTCAGGGACATTTTTACAGGTTTTTAAAAAATTTCTAGACTTCCTATGGAACTACAAAGGACCCAGAATAGTCCAAACAATCTTGACAAAGAAAAAAACTGGGAAGTCATATTCTTAATTTTAACACATATAAAAATCTAGAATAATTTAAATCACTTGAATAAAAAGAGATATATGTAATAATGAAAAGAATAGAAAAATCAGAAGTACATATACATATATACAGTTAGCTGATCTTTAAAAAAGGTGCCAAGAATACATAATGATGGGAACCACCATCAAATTAAATTCAGAAAAATGAGTATCCATATACAAAAGAATGAAATTGAATGATTTGATTTATACCATAAATTGAATCAAATCAAATGAAAAATGGATGAACGATTTAAATATAATATTCAAAGCTATAGAAATCCTAGAAAAAAATATAGGGAGAACGTAATGACATTTGTACTAGCACTGACATTTTGGATATAACTCTGAAAAAAAATAAAGAACAAAGACAATCTCAGGTAAGTGGGACTGTATCAAACTAAAAATTTCCTTCACAACCAAGAAAACAATCAACAGAGAAAAAATTCAACAGATAGAATAAGAAAATGTTTGCAATCTATATATCTGATGAGTTAAGAAAAATTAAAACATATAAGAAATTCCTACAACTTAATAGTAAAAATACCCAAACTACACAATTTTAAAAAAACTGAGAAAAATATGAATAGAAAATTCTAAAAAATAAATCATTTTCCCAACAGGTATGTGAAGAAATGCCCGATGTGGTGAATCATTAGAGAAATACAAATCAAAGTTTCAAGTTCTCAAGTTATCACCTCATATCCTTCAGATATCAATTTTTAAGTTTTTTCTTGAAACAATTTAACCATTAGTGGTAAAGATGTAAAAATCGTAGTTCTTGTTCTGTTGTTCTGTCATAATTGTTCTGTTGGTGTTAATGTAAAATGATGACATTGATATAGAAAAGAACAAGTGTGGAAGTTTCCTTCAAATAAATAATAGCACTATTTTATATGATCCAGTAATCCCATTTTGGGATGGTTATCCAAAAGAATTGAAATCAGGGTCTCAAACAGATATTTGTCCCCACATGTTTATTTTACAGCATTATTTATGACAGGCAAGAGGTGAGTAAATCCTAAATGTCCACCTACAAGGGAATGGATAAAGAAAATGTTTATGTATATAAATTTATTCATGTATACAAATATTATTCAAGCATAATAAAAAGATCATATTATTCTCTACAACACTGACAAACATTAAGGACATTATGCTAAGTGAAATCAGATGATCCCAGAAAGACTCCATGATTCAAGTGATCTAAAATGTCTAATGTAGTAAAAAATCTCATGAAAGCAGAGAGTAGAACAATAATGTCCAGTGATTGATGAGAAAGAGAGGAGAAAGAGAAAGAGAGAAGGAGGAAAGGAAGGAAAGAAGGGAGGGAGAAAGGCAGGGAGGCAGGAAGGAAGCAAGGATAAAGAAGGACAGGAAGAAAGGGGGTAGAGAAAAGGAGGGAGGGGGCAAGAACATGTGACTAAAAGCAAAGCAGGGTATATGAGGGGAGTCCCTTATAATGGGTGTGTACTTGTGGCCAGTCCCCTAAATTATCTCAGAGGGTACTGGTATATTTGGAAGTCAACCTAGTTGGTCTGAAGTTATACCATCACCACTAAGTTTAAGAGGACAAGAAAAAAATGACTGAACAAGATCAGAATAGAAGCTCTCTAAGTGGGATGGAATCATTATCAGGGGAAAAGAACACAGAAGAATTGGCCAAAAGGCAACATTGTAAAAAGTCTTCAAATTTTTGTTTCATTAGAAATGTCATTTTTATTCATTAATTAAGATCGACCAAAATTTCCTTGAGACACTCAAAGAAAGCATCCTGTGATTCAGAAGACGCTCATTGTGTAGCTTAGAATGCCAGCTTGCCACATTTCAAAATCATTTAGTTATTCTTAGCAATAGTAAAATTTAGATTAAATTCCACTGAAGTCATCTTTATGATCAAAGAGGTCTTTTCCACACAAGATTCTGATCAGAAAGTTTTTGGTAACTAATAAAGAGTTATGATAAATACCAGTATTACAGGATGAGAACTAAATATTGAACAATCATGATTGAATTTCCACTCATGACATTCTGCTCTTCTCTCTGTGTCTTCTTAGCACCACTATCATGCCACATTCAGTTAGTATGTGTCCCCAAAGTTGAACTAGCAAATTGGATGTCCTGGTAGTTAAAATAATAGACATAGAGAGCAAGGAGTAGAAATAAAATATATACCTTTGAATTTATCCATATGATATTTATTAAGAACATATTAATTGAAAGCTACTGACCTAGGGCTTCTCTAGGGTATTTTCTCCAAACAAAGTGTACAGGTAACTGAGGCTGCAGAGTGGACAATCTCTGACCCAGTCCCTCACAACTCCTAACTGGAATGTTGTGAAGAGTGACAACACTTAAACCAGGGGTTTTAAATCCTGGACAGTATTTACTACAATGTCATTGAAACACTTCAAAAAATAAATGCTAGTGTTTATATTATTATAAAATTCCAATGACATTGGACCAAAAAGAAAGAATTTAGCATAGATATATAGCCTTTTGTCCTTCATCTGCATAGGCTCTTTATCAAAAACTGTACAATTAGTTTACCTCCCTGGAATGTTGTAGCAATTTAGTAATTAATACTATAAAGTGCTTTGGAAACATCATATGAAATAAAAATGCCAACTATTGTATAACGGCTTCCCCTAAATAGCATCTTCAATGCACGATAATGTAGCCTGATTTAATTAAACCATACAGAGTTAAATAATAAAAAGCAGAGGAAGAAATAAATTAAGAGGCATAGTCCAGGGAGAAGGGCATGTTTTCAGATGAGATTTGAGAAAAGATGGTGAATAAATGAGGCAGAGAGACACTAGAAAGCTGTTTTACTTGAGAGAAGATATAGACAAGGTCCCTCCTTAGACAATCTGCTGCATTCCCTGGTACCTAATTATAACGTTAAATGCATCAGCATCTCCAATAACATGAATGTTAATGATGATCATTGCTGAGACACAAAAGAGCACTTAATTACCCTTTGGGAGAATAAATGCCATCATTACTGAGAATTGTTGAAGTCATAGAAAAGTTGAAAAATGTAATAATTCATGGCTGGCTAACAATGAAGATCTATGTTCTCTTTCTACAGTTTAAAGTTGTAGTTCGGGGGCACCTGATCATCCGGAACACACATTTTCCTCCATGTTGTCTCTAAAGGAGGCCAACAGCTTTTCTGGCTGATGGAATGTGAGCATAAATGACATGTGTCATTTCTAGACCAATGTACATAACCAGTAGTATGCTTTCACCATGATAATTTTTCTTCCCACAGTCAACCTTAGAGCCTATATGTTGAAACAGTGGCATCAAAAGAGTGGGTGGAGTCTGAGTCCCAGAGTTCCCATTTGAAGAAAAAACCCAGGAGAGCTGTCTAACTTGCACAACTACATAGGAGCAGGCATGAGTGAGAAGTATAGTTTTATTTGTTAAACCACTGACATTGTAGAATTGTTTATAACATTTCTGGCAATACGTTATCATTAGTAATAAAATACTTTTCATTCTACAGTAATATTTTTTACCTAAACACCTCTTTATAATATAAAAAACCAGGTAGTTAAAGTTATGCAAAGAATGGAGTGAGGGGTTTGGAACAGAAGGAAAAGTTGTAGTTAGAAGAATGTATATGCAAAGTGGAGGAGTAAGAGAGAAATACACCAAGTTGATCAAATGACTGGAAAGAAGAATTAGGCAAAGATCTATTCTTAAATACAGGAGAGAGACCAAATAAGAAAAAGTTTCTTTGCCATGCATTGTATTTAGGAACCAGGATATCATAACTGTCTACAGTGAGAGCAATTTTCATTCATTGTTGGTAAAATGATTCAAATTGCAATAGATAGCAGAATGAATGAAAACAGAAACAGAGAGAAGAAATATAAAATACTTTTTTCAAATCAACAATAAAAAGAAAGACATAAGATGGTAGCTACAGAAGCCATCGAGATGAAGAAAGTATTGTTTTGTTCTGCTTTATTTTGTTTTAGGATTGAAGTGAACAGTAGATATTTAAATTTACTAAAAATGCTTAAAAGTTACAGAAAGATGGTGGAGTAAGATTTTGGAAGAGCTCCCTGTGAAATTGAGCATCTTTGTTGAAAGACAGAAATGGCAGAAAAGTTCTGAAGGAAGGCTGGAGGAAGGGCCACTAGCTCACATGGAGCTTGCAAAGAATCTGGGAAATGTGGATGATGCTTCAGTAAAAAAGAGAAATAAATAGGAATGATGTCTAGACAATATACAACCATGTAAGAGTGAACACTTTGAAAATCCAAGAAAGGCCGAAAACTGGAAGAACAAATATATCAAAATAGAGATGGCTGTAGATTCACATATGAAAACGTATGACATATAGTAAATACACAGAAGGAAAAAGGTTCCATAGACACTGGAAATATATTTGATAATTAATTTATAAATATTAATTAAGTGAAGAAAAAAGTTATTTTCAAGGGAATGCAATGCTTCAGAGAGCAAACTAGTTTTACAAATATTCTTTGATTTGATTAGACTTATCAAAGCTGTCCGCATCACAATTCCACAAAGTATAATTCCCATTTTTTTTAAATTTAGGAAAGGAATTCAATTCACATTTATTAAGAAAGTTATGTCTGTCTAAATTAACTCTTAGTTTCATTCATGCTTTAAAACTACTATTGCTTTGGGCAATGAAAGAACATTTGTTTTAGAGACAAATAAAGCAGGGTTCATATAATTATTTTTATATATTACTCCCTATACTGTCAACACCATTCTTTTCTCCATTGTATCACATATGCACAGCCCAGTCTTTCATTGTATTGGAGGTGCCCCATAAGTGAGTGAAGGATTAAATTTAATCTCCTTGTACCTATTTCATTAGTACAGCAGGATAAAATGAAAATGTTACAAAGACACATGAAAGAATGAAAACAATTTTAAAGGGAAATATAGTAAGTTATTCAAGAAATAACTGAGACTCAAAAGTAATAGTATAGATTGCTTACAGTACAGTGGTTACAGGGGTTATATGAGTTATTTGCACATGCTGGTGATAAGGAAGCTTATCCCACTGTCTGTCAATAAAGATAACACATTCTTGTTGTATACCACAACCTAATATTTTAAGTAGGTGTACTCAAAAAGTCTAAACATTGTTGTCGATTTACACCTATCAAATATTTCAAAAAGACTTTTTCTCACAACCTGCAGTGAATTTTAAAATTCCATTTCCATGTTCATGCAAATTAAACTTTTTGCTTAAGTTAACCCTTTTTCAGACTCCATTTGAGAAACTTAACACCTGCCTCTCAAAATTCAGACACTTATATATACAATTTTAACAACAAGGAGTTAAGAGTTTAGAATCAAAATGTTGCATATTCTAGTAAAAGTTCACAGCTTTAAGTATCAAAGGGAATCATAATATGCATAATGCACAATAAGCAACATTTGCAAACTACACGTATGGTGTGGGTACATCTGGTGTAATATTTAATTTGAATGCTATCTTTGTGCTATGTATTCAGCATATAAAATAGTACCAGTTTTCTTGATCCCCTAAAATAACAAAATATTTAAGATGCTTTACCTCACATATATAGTCACAAAGCTCCAAAATCATAAATCATAGTAAAACGAAATAACATGAACTAGAATTAAAATGTTAATTTTTATTTTTTTATTTAAGGCAGAAGGTATACCTCAGTGGTAGAGTACATAAAAATAATTTTTTAAAAATGATACATCTGTTTATGAAATCAAGTTAAAAAAACCACAAGTGACTTCAATCCAATCATTTAGAAATCATTTTAATTAATCATAGGTGAATATCAGATATCTCTGTTTGCACCATTTAGATAAACAATTTTAAGTAGAGACATAAACTATTAGAAATTAGAATTACTTTATATGTATTTAAAAATTATTCAATTTTATTTGCCCTTAACAAAATAGTGAAACAAAAAACATTTTAATTATACATAAATGTTTTTCTACCATCAAAATCAACCCAAAGAAAAAATATAGTGGCTGAAATTATGGCTATTTGGAGGAGGGTCAGTCTTCTAGAAGGTTTATTAGAGAAGAAATACATCATCCACAAATGGAAAAAAATGCTATTAGTGCTGTAGCCTGGGCACAAGAGTTCCTATTTAAGAAAAACTCAATGTGTAGCATGAAAATTGTGGCTATTTTTAAGGTCACATTTCACTTTTGATTAATACTACTTGATAACATTGAGAGATAAGAAAATTATCACACTTTCTTTTGTCTTACATTTTATTTTTGTTATGACACTTATCTCTGTCCCATTTTCCAGGTCTTCTCCATTCCTGAGTTCTCTATTTTAATTCATTGAAGGACTAGAGGAATTTCAGTATCAATTAGTTTTTTCCGGAAAGTACTGAATAATTCTCAGTTTGTTCATGTTTAGGAATGACTGCCTTATGTCTGCATACTTAATGGACAACTTTGATGGCCATGATATTCTTTGCATTTACTTTTTCTATGAATTAAGTTGATTTTATTCTACTGTCTATGGGAATTACTGTGAAGAATTTTAAGGCCACCCTGATCTTCCTCTCTGTATGACATCCAATTTCTGCTTAAATGCCTCAGTCATTTTTTCAGTCTGTCAGGTTTGGTAGCCTGTGATATAAGTCATGATTACTCATTGTAGGTTAAACTTCTCTGGAATATAATGTGCTTATTTACACTGAAGTTTTGATTCTGAATTTATTTCAAGAAAAAATTTAATCGATGTATTTCCATTAATTTTCTGCTTTATTTGCTGGATTTTTGAATTCAGTAGCACCAATTATCCTTAAACTGGACATCTCTTTTCTCCATATCTGATTGGTTCTAACTGCAAAAAGTATGTCTTTTTATTTTGAATTAAAATTTTTCTCCTAATCACCAATTTGATTTTCTACCATACTTCTATTTCTTCTTCCTTGTGATGTTTTCAATTTTACAGTGGTGTTGTTCAGAACTTCAAAAAGGGAATTCTTATCTTTCCAGCATATCTGCAAAAAAGAAATCAGGATAATAATAATGGACACAAGGTGAAAATAATAATCATATCATGTGGTTTTTTAAACAAAAATAATTCATATTTCTAATAATATGAATTATTTGTTAAGCCTATTCTTATGGCAAACATTCTTATAACATCAGTTATGATTAAATATCTTGAGTTCAGGAATGTTAAAAGAGAAACAAAACCATTCTTTGAAACTTCTGAT
This sequence comes from Cuniculus paca, assembly GCA_004365215.1. NCBI lineage: Eukaryota > Metazoa > Chordata > Mammalia > Rodentia > Cuniculidae > Cuniculus > Cuniculus paca. The sequence continues at coordinate 11,806 of RJWT010017704.1, read as the reverse complement.
CTGATGTGCTCTTATTTTCATTTGAGTGATATTAATCAATATTTGGCTAATTGTACTCAATATCTGTGATTTAGTGCTCTCGTCCTACATAAAAACTATTCACAATGGAGTTTTTTTTAATTCTGATTTTACTGTCAGGCTTAATGTCAAAGAAAACATATTTTTGAAAAACAATGTTTTTGTTTTTCTTTTTTTTTTTAAGCTTAGAAAACAACTTCATTAGGATTATGAGAACACCTTGGAGCTTGTGAAAAGTTGAAATATAATAATAGGTTTATTTTGAGGATTTTTTTTCTTTGCAAAGGAGCAGATGGCCTAAAATACACTAGAATGCAGTGGTAGGTAGGCTATTGAAGTAAAGAACAATAAAAAGAATGCATGGGAATAATCAATATCACACAAAGGAGTGAAAGATATTTAAGAGTGAAGTGACACTGTAGGGCACAAAAATCATCTTAACACACCTAAAGACTTTAGGGAATATCTATTCTCTGTATAGGTGGGGAAAGTCCTACACAGACTTTTATTCTTCCTGGTTTGCAATTGAAAACTATGTTAGCAAATAGAAAATATATTTAGACATAAGATATTTTAAAGAAAATTATTAAACAATATTTAGGCCAGAAGCAGACGTTTGAGGAGAAGTGAAGCATGCTGGGAGATTTTGTAAAACAAAATAAGAAAGACTGGCACCCTCTAAAGAGGAATAATACGAATAATAATTCTGGTTAATAATTAATGTTAATAATTTTGCCTTCCACAGATGATTTTGTCATTCCCCTAAAGTCAATAACACTCATTTCACAGGAAGAAAAACATTATAGTCATTTCATGAGAAAGAAACCAACGATCAGTTTTTTCTCCCCCACCCCCTCTCCTACACATCGTGTTTGATTTGTTTCAGAAGATGAGCAACCCTTAATAATTTCCCCTGCTTTTCTGGAAGATGAAGGGACATCAATGGGGTAATCTGTGTTCCTGAACAGAGCTCACAAAATTTGACTACAAATACAGTTTTTCTCTTTGAGACATGAAATAAAGCAAATATTCACAATTGTTGAAGATTTCAAAATAATCAGATGAAACCTGAATATAATGAATATGCCATTTCAAATATATATTTATAGGTGTGCCAAAAAATAACAGTGAAAGAAAAACAGTTAATATATATGAAGGCATTTGTCAGTCACTCATAAAAGTCTTTAACAAGAGCATGAAGTAATGAAATTGTTATACATTTGAAAAAATAGAAAAACTAGTAAAAACAATTTTTACCTTAAATAAGAAATTTTAAGAAGTTTTTGTTTGCCTATTTAATAGCTCATTTTGCAGTAGTACTAATGGTACCTCCAAATAAATTTACAACTTCAGTAGTCTGTGATTATTTTCTCTTTTCTAAAGTAAACTCTGTACATGTAACTGTACAGGCAATAGAAATGGAGTATCGTGATAAAATAGAAATGTCTTTCCTTGAAGTAACAAAAAAAAGTTGGGGTTTTCAATTACTAGTGGGAAATTTATTTTACATTTCACATAATAGTTGCTGCTACTGAAATTATATTAAATTAACTTACTCTGTGTATGTTCAAGTGGATAAAACTATGTCTACAAATTCAAGTGTATATTGTCACTGGCTGGCAGTGGCACCCTCTAGGGTATTACTGGTCTCATACAATAGTTTCATGTAGATAACATGATACCTTCTTCCCTCCACAGTATCTGGGGCTTCCAACAATTAATATGTTTTCACTCAAAATTGTTCTTATTATTAAAAAGCGACTAAAGTCACAAAGAAAACACTAGTCATGTCTTTCCAGAAGGAATATTAGAATAAAAATTTAAATAATAAAGATAGCCTCATAGACAACCACTGAATATTTACTGCATTGCTCTCAAGTGAACCTGAGTTAAATTGTACAGCACTGCACTGAATGAAGTTAGCACAGATAGACACATTGCAGGAAGGTTTAAATAGATTTTGTCACCACTTACCTTAATTTAGGTTACAAAATTACTCTGACATGCTTCATAGAGGCAGGAGCATTCCTGATTCTGCTCCTCAGGTGAGTTCTTGGCTCCACTCTTAGTCTTCCGAAGATTAAACATTGCATTTTATCTTGATAACAGGCTCTGAGGCAATCTTACCTTGCAGAACTGTTACTCTTCAAGGATTGATTGAAGAAATTCTTGCTGTAATATACTTCTTTTTCTTTTACTGCCCAAACCCACCCTTGACTCAAAATTGTTATCTCTGTTAGGAGTCATATTTACTAACAATAGGAGATTTCTTAGATACATTATCACTTGTAAGCCTCTTAAATACTTTTCCTCTTCTGAAGATTCTCTTAATATGCAATATTCTTTTTCCCCACACAATGGTTTAAGACATCTTATTAACTTAGTTAGCAGTTTTGAGATCCCTTCAGCTTTCTCCTTAAAGTTGTTTCTTGTATTCTGTTATACTTTCAAGTAGACAGAAGAGATAGAATTTAAAACTGCTGTAGCTAAGAAATGTGTCTTTGTACCTTAACTCGTACCAGATTCTACAAAGTGACTGTACTCACTAAAGGAGAATAGACTTTCTTTCTTTAGCCTATTATTTTCAACATGTCTATTTCTATATCATAATATCTTTCAAAACTTAAAAAATAAGACAATGCATTTGAAGAAGAAAAGAGATAGCATCAGATTAATAACTAGAAAATATAGGAAATTTAATGGAACCGAAAACTGAAAAACAGGAAAGAGCTGCTCTGAGCTTAAGTAGTATGTAAATTGCTTTCTTTTAAATGGTAGCATGATAACAAACGATATTTCTGGATCTTGGCACATCAAACTACCCACAGATGAAAGATGACTTAATTGCTTTGACCACAGTCCGAGTCAGAATAGCTCAGTTGGCAAATATAAAAATAGCTTAGTGTTATTTGCATTTGAGAAAGCAGTGATTTCATTTTAATGCCCAACGTCTAGGTAACAAAGCAACTCACAGGTAGTGAAGTACACCTTGCAAGAAAGATGCAATTCCTGACCGTAGTGACTAAGGTTGCATTGGACACATTGATCTTGTCAGCTACATCTGTGTGCATAGGAAATAACACTGTCAGCACAGTGCCTTCAAATTCAGATCACAGTATATAGAGAGTTTATGCCTTTAGAGGCTTAGCAGTTAAGTGTTCACAGAGATTTGTTGCCTGTGCCATCACCTTTAAATAACCTCCTAAAAATAATTTAATAATTCATTGTTATTCTGAAAGTCTAATGCTACTGTTAATAGCTTAAGTTGCTTCTCATAACTTTACTCAACAAAATATTTCCAATAAATAGTTATAAGACAGTGAGGCTTACAATATTTTAGTCTTTGCTATGTTACAGTTCAAATGAAGTGAAAATATATAGAAGGGGAAAAATACGACACAAAGAAAAGGAAATTTCTCTAGGCCCTTTAATAAATGTGAATCTAAAGCAAATAATGGTAAAACATGGAGCATAGACTTTGTTTTCTTGGAGAATGATGTTACTTTCATATTTTTTAAACTTTGTAATCTAAACAGCAAACTTAATTCAGAAAAAAAAACTACCATAACTGATTACCATAAGCAGGATCATAGACTTTTAAATCAAAAGTCACTTGAGTTGGAAAAGGTTTAAGTTTTTTCAATAAATTATTTTTTATAATGACTATAAAAGTTATATAGTACACAGAGGCTATCTGGAAGCTAGATACTTTACTGTACCTGAATTGCAGGGAATGCTTTCTGAGTTATAAAGCTGACAATCAGACATCTGAGTGTGACTGGCAAATATCAGCCCCTGAAAGATTAAATTGAGAATGTTAGTAACCTCAAAGGCAAAAACCATTGTTCTTTCACTTCGGAATCAGGAGATAAAATGGACGAGTTACAATGCAAACACGTATAAAGTGATCAAAAGAGAAAAATCACATTCCAAAATTATTTTGTCAAAGCAAAAATAAGGAACATTCTTACTTCCCCAAAACCTATATTGCTTCTGTTATTAAAAAAAAAGTTCTGTGATTGCATTAAAATATAAAGTGGCTTAATATACAAGGTAAAACTAGATTACTCTTTATTAAAATTCAGTGCTCAATTATTTTTTGCAATATGATAACATTGTGTGTTTAATGTCATAAATTTTCTTCAGAAATTTAATAACTAATAAGCAATGGCAGATATCTGTGAGTAAACAAAAAAACTATTTCTTATACTTAACATTATTACTTTAAACACATTCTTTATCAAAACAACATGAAAGAAAATTGTTTAAGGTGTTGAAATTTGGAGGCAAGCCTTTGCTGCAGTAGTATTTAGAAATAGGAAAACTGCTCTAAGTATTTTTAAATATGGAAAAGCATGAATAATGAAACAAAAGACCTAGCAGAAATATGGAAACTGAACCCTATCCCATGCACATGCTAAGCAAGTCCACTGAGCTACATCTGCAGCTCGCTTTTTAAATCACATAAGATTAAAAATAACTTAGTTTTTTTAAAGTATTCGCTTTTTTTTTCAGTTGTTAATTGAAAAAATTGAATTCAAAACACAGTAAATATCTTTCATCCATAATCTCTCCATTTTTGCTATTTTAAAAAATTTATGAAAAATCTCACGTGACCTTTCAATCTCCATTCCCAGATTAACTATTCAGTAAGCTATCAGATTTTTTTCCTGTATGTATCCACCCACCAAAATAATAAAATAAAATAAAACAGGGGAAGACAATTGTTAATGGGTTTGTTTGTTTTTTTTGTTTTACCACTGCTCCTATGAAGGTAGAACATTTTATCTGGCTTTTATTACTTATTGTCAATCCCATATTACACTCAAGAAAAGAAATGCACAATCTTTTCTCCTGTATGACCTATGCTGCTGAATAACCACTATGAGATGTACCTCCTTTCTGAGCTCTGGTTTGCTTTTCTTGGCTGTGTTCATCACCAAGTTGTACTCCAGCAGCAGAAAGCTTCTTTGGCTACCTCTACATCCACAGAGATGAGATACGAATTTTTGATTCCTGTCAGCACAGCTCATCATGGATTGGCCTCAAGTCCCAAAGAAATCTGAAATTTTGTGCTCAAGGGCCCACCATATACTGTGTTTATTATCTGAAATGCTGGAAAGGGACTTCTATTGTATTTAAATATTAGATATGACCATGTTACATTTTCCATCTTGCTTTTTCAATTTAACTATCTATCAGAGATATCTTTCCAGGACCTTTTTTATAAAAATCTATCGATCACATTTCCTATTTATAACAGCATATTATTTTACAAATTGGAAGCACCAGAACTTATGATTATTTGTTTATTGGAAAACATTTAGGTTTTTCATATATTCTGTCTTTTAAGAAAATTCTACTATATATAGCTACAGGTCCTCAAGCCATTATTTCTGCAAAATGAGTTCTTAGATATTGGACTCCAAAAATCTTTTCTCAATCTTTGTACCAATTTTTATTACAATTTTTCTTACAAATTCATATACTGTTATTTTTAAAATTTGATATTTTTTAAATGTTTTACTTTGTATTTTCTTTTTATTAATGATTCTTAACATTTTTATATCATTTTGAACATTTATGTGTCTTCTACTAATTGTCTGATTAAATTTTTTCTATTTTTCCACTAGACAGTTTCTCATTTTCTGAAAATTGTGCTTGATGTGTCATATTTTCTCCCAGTCTGCCATTTGTGTGTTGAGTTTGTTGATGGTTTTTTCTTCAAAGAACAAGAATTTTAATGGTTTTTCACATTGTTAAATGTGTCAATCTTTGGGATTCCTTGAGTTTTCTTTTGCTCAGTAAAGTGATTCCACAAAAAATCTATAGAAATCATTTCCTAATAGTGTTATAGTTTCATTACTTTCAGTATATCTCTCAATCTATAGTATTGGTTTAACTTTGATTCTAATAAAATAATAAAATATCAATTGAAATTGCCTTCAAGAATTCACAAAACAGTGAGTCAGTGAGTCCTGGGGCAGTAAATAGCTGGTATTTAAAAATGAAACACACCTGTTAACCTTTCCTGATAAAAGTAACTAAATTAGTAAATGACAGCAGGCAAGATGTGTGATAAATTTAGACATGGGGCATACATTGACTCCGTAAATCTTTCTTTAAGAGATTAATTCAAATTGACTTTCTCGAACTACACACTATCCACTGAATTGAAAACTGCCTGATGGACCATCAACAATGCAAATAACAACAGCACTGATACTGTGAGCCACTAGAAGGAAGATGCAACTATCACACTAAGAAATATGACTTTTAAATTCACATACCTTTTATATTAATGATGTAGAAGAAAGAAAAATAGTACAATCATCAATTTACAAAATGTCACTAAACTGAAAAGCATGCTCCCCACATCTGAAAGTATTGTAATGAGAGGCTATTGCAAAGGATAGAAACACATGATACCCAAGTTAACCACCTACTTGGAGCCAACTCCAAAGTCATCTCTCTTCAGATACCAGTTACATCAATTAAATTACACTATTAGTGACTACTTTGTAACATAATAGAGACAAATTCATTAATTTAAGAGAGCAAAAAGAGAGCAAACATTCCTCAAAATGACAATATGGATATTTGTAACAGAAGGGAGAAGCAGTAGTAGGTATGTATGCTCCCATGAGTCTTGCGCATGACCCAAGCAGTGAAAGATGCTCTAAAATTTGTCAGTACTTGAAAGTTGTGACACGCAAAAAAATTAATAAAATATAAACCAGCCACGATAACAAAATGTGACTGAACTGTTTTAGGAAAGATAAAGAAGCTTAATAGCATTAACATTAAATTCACATATCAACTTATTGTATACAAAATTCTTCCCTACTTTCAGTTAATGCCCTGGGATAGATAGAAGACATGTACATGATTGATAGGTTTTTTTTTCTACTGAAGATAAGTAAGATCAAGGAAATCGCCAAATATTAGTTAGTTTACTGTAGATCTGCTATTTCTTCTACTCCTTCTCAGACCTTGTTAAACAATTACAGAGCAGTGCAATCAAGTTGGACATATGCAAAAATAATACACAAACTTTTTAAAAAAGAAGAGCAGACTGTATATTTATGAGACAAGTACTTACCACACATACTACATGCACTAAATGCATTCATTGACCTCAAATATTTTACTTTTCCAATGCTTCATTTCTTTCTGATCTCCTGATCTCTCTCTCTCCTTCCCAACCTCCCTTTCTCCCACTCTGGAAAATATGGGAAGCAATGGAAGGCAGTAAAAATGTTTAATTATATGGATTACAAAATAATCTTTCTGAAATGTTTTTATCTATGGTGGCAGTGGAATCTTGTGTTGTTTGTTTGTTTGTTTGTTTGTTTTCAGAAGCACCTGTGGCCCAGGAGGTTTTTAATTAATTTTGAGACTTGCTTTAAGGTCCCCATGCCACTCACATGCTGATGTCCATTCTCCATGTGGGCTGTGTACTGTGTTGGTCACACAACCTGGTTTACCAACCAACAACAAAAAGACACAGAGAAGAGACATTGCTTTAGAGGACATTATTTGTATGTTATGACATTACTGTAGTGGTTCTTTACAGCTGTTGACTTTTTTTTTACACTAATTGCTTACCATTGTGTAAATATAGCACAAACTTGTATGTGTGCTTTCTTTCCTAAGTGGACAATTCAATCAGTAGTTTTTAACCATATCCAATAACAGAAGAGCCAAGTTGAATGTTTCTTAAACATAAGTGTAAATGATTATATGCAACAATATTAGTTTGCTAGAATAGATCAAATGACCTCATCAAAAATATTTGAGAAGGTGTCAAATTTATCCATGCTAAATTTCAAATTTTAACTGTGAAAAGCTCTCTAACTAACCATCTGTTTATCTGGTTTCTCCTATATATAATCAAATTTCTTTCAAACAGGAGCTCTTACACTGACAGAGTAAATGAATCCAAATATTTGGCTTAATAGATCTTCACTTTAATTAATCAAATAAAATTAATCTTTTAACTGAAGTGGCATTATATTTGTCTGTTTGATCTACAATATTTTTGAAGGATATTCATAATATTTTGTACACTATAAAAATCATATCTACTTTTACTGGTATTTCAAGCAGTTGGACTGTCTGTACAATTGTAGGTTAGAAATGTTTTAATGTGGATATCATGTCTGAATTGTTTTTGTTTTGAGTCGGGGTTTGAAGTTTTGTTTGCTTTGTTTTTATTTTTATTTTTTATTTTTAAAAGCAAAACAGAAAAAAGGATAGAAATAATACAGAATTTAAAAAAACAGTAAGAAATCGACACTAGTTAATAAATTGCATGTGGTTACCTTAGAAGTAGTTATTCAGGTTACAAGATCTAGGCATAAAAAATGTTCAAACAATCAAACAGTGACAGGACACATTCTAAACTAGTGCCCTATCACTGAGCTACAACCCAAGCCCCATAAGTTTTACTGCATTTCAGTCTTATTTATAAACGGAGCAAAACTGTAAAAGTACTTAGAACTTCAGAAACATTTAATTCATCAAAATATTAAGTATCTATGACTTTATTATCTGTGACTAAATTTTTGCAAATTATTTACTCTTAGACCACATTAAAGGATCCAAAAACCTAAATTAAATACTCGATAAGTTTAAATGATGAGGAAATTGTTAAGAAAAATGAGAATTTAATGAGAAAAAGGAGCTGAGACTATTTACTAACACTAATTAGTAAAGGGCAATAAGGAAGTAGGATAATTTATGCCTCAGTGGATAATTTTTTCTTTTATTATCATTATTTCTTTTCTGCTGCACATGGTAAGTATCACAAAAATAATGAGACCACCTTTTAATAAAAATATTCATATTTAAAGAAAAATATTTGAATGATTAGGGTATTTGAACATTAATTGAACATCTTTAGCTTTTCACTAACCAATTCTTGAGAACACCAATCTTACGGCATCTTTTGCATAAAATGAATAGTCCAAATATTTATTTGAAAGTTGATCTGTGACTTCATTTATTCCACCAAATGGTATCTAAATAGGTAATATCTATGTGTGCGTAAATATGCAAGTATCTATTTACAGATAACTCACTTCCAGGACTGTGCATGACAATTTTTAATGATAATAAATGCCTAATTTTTTAATCATAATCAACCTATCATTAAATAACTTTGAAGTGTAAAATTGCGTCGCATACGAATACGCTACTTCACGTTCAGTGTTTATTCATCCACCTCGATATTCTCCTCATTGCCAGAAGATGGCGCTGTGGGTTTTAAATCACTGAGCTAAAACTCCCACAGTCCAGCTCTAAATTTTTAGATTTTTTTCCCCATATTTTTGCACATTCGGAGAGCGCTAAAAGTGTTCACTTCTTTATTCGAATAATTTTAAATTTCAATTTTTAAAGCATTTTTAAAAACATTCCATGAAGATAAAATCCCGGGAGGAAGAAAAGTGTAACCCAAGTAGTTACATCAGCCCCCAAGAGTAGGACCCAAGCACCGAATGTGGGAGTGGATTCTTCATAAACTCGTTCCCTAGTTTTTCACTATCTTTATCCGCGTATCTCACATCGTTGTCGCAGGGTTCGGCAGTGAAACGCAGTCGCCAGGTTATTCACTTGCCATACAGATCACCTAGCCTTAAAAATAACCAGGAGTGGGCAAAGTTAAGGAAGGAGCCAGATGAGCCCTTCGCAGTGGGCTCTGTAACTATTTTGCTCGCGTTGGGCTGAGAAGGCTGCTTCTCAGGGACCGAGAGTTTCTTTTCTGTGTTTCTTCAAACTTAGGCGAACTTATTAACAAACAGTAGTGAAGATCGACTTCTTTTCTTTAAAATGCTTGGGAAAAATCTTCTCCAAAGAACTTTCAGTAAGTTCCCACTTTTGCAAAGTGGAAATCCTCCGAATGGCGGGGACCTGGAGGCTGAGCTCCTGGCGCACTTCCAGGAACGCCCCGGCTCCTGCAGGCCTGCTGGCTCTTGCTTCTCCGCTGCCCTGCTCCTCAGTCCTGCCAGTTCCCGGACACGCGTGGACGCCGCGTCCCTGCGGGGAGCTCTGTAGGACTTCAGCAGACGCTATGAAAATACGCCGAAAAGCTTAACCCTGGTGACTGAACGAGCTGGAATCCTTCTGCCACCGAGTAGATTCTGGCCTGCCAAACTCTACAGGAGCTCAGGATGTTGAGCTCTACAACCAGCCGCCTCTGCTGCTCAGATTTTAAGCTGACCCTGACGCCACCAGACAGCGCAGGGCGGGAGAGACAAGTACAACGTCAAGGTCAACGTGCTTGTGACTAGGGCTGGAGGGAGCCCGGGATCACCGTGCTTGGCGCACTTGGGGAGCACCTCGCTTCTGAGCGCAGGAAGAGGCCAGAGAGGACACTGAGATCATACAGCCTACCGCAGGCAGTTTCTTGGAGAGGTCTCTCTGCGGATGTCCAGACGAACTTTGCTAAAGACTCAAGCTTGGGGGGTGGGTGTAGGAGTGGGAGTCTGGATCCCTTGGCTCCGAAGGAATTCGAATTTTCAGAGGCTCACTCAAGTTAGAGTTGACCTAAGTGTTACCAAACTTTGTTTTTATTTTTAAAATGTTCTCAAATAGACAAATTGAAGACACTCAGACACAATTCTCCCTCTCAGAAAACACCCAGAGTTACCCAAATCCAGGCTTTCAATTGTTTAATCTAGAGAAGAAGTTAATTGCTTTATCAGAGCTATGGAAAAAACAGAGGCACTTCTGGCTTTGCACTTCAAAGGTAGATTGTGCTCCTTTATGATTTTAGTGGGTCTCTTATTTCAAAATTTAAACAAATATTAGGATGGTATCTAAGAAATTTAAATATAACCTTAACATTTCTTTGGTCTGAAACAGAGTTCTACTTTCAAGGCGGTGCTGCTTGCTGAATATTTTTAAATAATTTCTAAACCATAGATGTGTTCCCTCTGGCAATAACAAAACTATTCATCTTTAGGCGATGTGCTCTGGTGTGTGTATGATATATACATACACCAACATTCAACCGTGAATATTTCCTTTCCTGGTCTGTTTAAGGGCCCCACTAAGTCACCAGCCCAGCTCCAGGCGCACAGGACTGGGCAGTTCCCTCAGTGGCGCCAGCTGCCCCAGCGGACAGACTGGGCGGGCAGGGCTGGCCGAGGACAGTCCCTTGTGTCTCCTGTCCTTCAAGTGCTTCAGGGACTTTCAGTACCTCTCTCTAAAACTGCGGTGTCAGGATTTCCTTCCAGATGTTTCACTCTAAAGGGTCATCTGTGGGTCAGGACAGTTGGCCGTGGGTGGTTCCCCACCCTCACACTGCCGGACTGCCCGAACAAAAAGGAAGCTCTTTTTTGACTTTCCTTTTGCCAGTTTTTCAACTTGCCGGTTACCTACCCCTTCTCTCCTCCACGCACCCACCAGCCCCGTCCTTTCCCGATTCTTGGCTAGACTAGGTTCCCGCGCACAGATTTGCAGAGCTCCAGCGCCCCGGAGCACTCAGTGTGCGGCTGAGGTCACCCCTCCCTCGTATCGAAACCAGGTAGCCGATCCCACCCAAGCGTGGAGTGGAAGCTGAGGCTGTGACTTAGGGTTGGCGACGCTTAAACCTGGTAACATCGGGCAGATGTGTTTTCATTGCCCTGTGAGAGAAATGCAGTGTTAAGTGGCTGACAGCTTCGAAGAAGCAATCAGCAAAAGTTTATGAATGCATAGAGCTCAAAGACCATTCCCCGACTGCTGTATAAGGACCGTGTTTAAAGCGCCTATAAATTCTCCTTTTCTCAAAGTAAAACTTCTA
>RJWT010017703.1:7518-19293 GCA_004365215.1 Cuniculus paca | reverse complement strand
AATGACTCCAGGTAGTTATACCCCTTCTCTGTATCTCTACAAACTAAAGGAGAAATTGCTTAACTTAGAATACAGAGGGCAGTAATTCAAGGCAGGAAGATAATTTGTGCAAAATCCATTCTCCAAAACAGCTACATGAGAAAAGCAGCACTAATTCCTTGAAATAGCTACAAAACTTTGTGTCACTCATGATTTTAGATACTTGTGTTTTTCATTAAACAATTTTTGATTGACACATAGTATTTGCATATACTTATGAATATCATGTAATATTTTGATTCATGCATATACCATATTAGGCAATGATCAACTCAGAATAGCTAGCATATCCATCACCTTAAACATTTATCATATATTTATATAAATTATGTTAAAAATCTTCACCTAGCCACTTTGAGAGTGATAATGCATTATTGTCAATTATATTCACCTTTGTGCTACAGAACACCAAAATTTCTCTCTTCTATATGATTATAATGTTATGTTGACCAGTCTTTAGTCATCCCTTCCTCAGCGTACTCTTCTCAATCCTAGTAATCACTGTTCTACTCTCAACTTCTCTAGATTAACCCCTTTAGAGTCTACATATGTAATTATTACTGTTAATATTTAAAACAAATATGATACATACATGAATCCCTCACTGTTTCAACATAGACTTGGCAAGCCATTATTCTTTGCTTTCTGTGACTCAATTTTCAGACTATAGGGACAATTAACTGCTGTTTCCTTTGTTCAGGAAAAGTTTTCCAAGACTATGATTATCGATCTTCCAAAGTGAAGTTTCACATTTTTCCCAAAGAACTAAGTTAAAATAGGGAAAGATTTGTTAATAGTAAGAGTTATAGTTACAGGGAGAAGGATATAGTTCAGCAGCTCAGCGCCTGCCTGTCAGGCGCGAGGTCAAGGTCGTGAGTTCGATCCCCAATCCCCTGTCCCCCTGCAAAAAGAGTTACGGTTACAGTTCTTCACCTTTATTGTAACATTTCTATAAACTGTAACTCCTATTACTATAGCATTATAGTTGCTGTAAATACAGTGAACAATAAACAGCTATTGCAATTACTAACATGTTCACCACTACTATTACTATTATTAATATCGCCCCTGCCAAAAAATGTGAAAAATAACCCAAAGATGATAAAAGCCCACTACTCTAAAATTACATTGCATTTTGCTAATCTGGAAAATACTTATTTGTTCTTCTTGGTCATAATAAATATTGATTCCCGTCAATATGTTTGGTAGGAATCTGGTGAGTTCTTAACACTTGATTATAGCAATGAGCTCTACTTAGTTCTTAAATTTTGAGAATTTAAAAATATCATTTCAGTAGTGGTTAAAAACTGAGTAGAGAGAAACAAGTTCACTGAAAGGAGAAATGCAATTTAGTGTTGAATAAGAACCAGCTATGCAAATTAATGCAACAAAATTTTTTCCAAAGCTTTAAAGTCATTCTTAGTGACTAACACACTAATTAGACATGTATGTCTTTTCTTTGGCTGCACTGGTCATGCCTAGTTGTCCAGAAAAATAGTTCATCTTTCTGGCCCTTCACAGTTTAGGTTCATTTAAACAACACATTTTAATTATTTTCTTCAAACTCCTTTGTACCCATTTGATGGCTAAACATAAAATAGCTTTGCTTATTACGTGTTTCCAGTATAAACAGCAATCATCTGTCTAGTAAGTTACTATTATCTGGATTATTTGGAACTCAGAAGAATACTTTTATTTAAAAGCAAACAGGATTTGCTCTTGAATCCTAAATAATAACTAACACATTTCCTTCCCTTTTCCTGTTACTAATAAACCTAGAGTCAAGTTCTGAGTCCATTTGTAATCAACAGCGTTGTCCTTGTTGCTGGACAGATCTCCTGGGATACTTTTGGTAGGTGGTCTGGAGTTACTTGAATAATCTGATTTTAAATATATAAATCTCATTTAAGTCACTTAGGGACTCTATTACTGCAGATTCTGTTATGAATAAATTCTACTCATTCATTATTTATTAATTATTATGATACGTATATATTGTGATCTTTATATATTAATCAGATCAAGTAGATTGATTATTAATAGATCAAATAGGTTAAATTTATGGATAAGGATTTAGAGAACTGATTTCTCAGTGACTTTTCATCAGAAAAATACTGTGGTAATAATGATATCAATCTAAGTAGGCCTTCAAAATATATTATTTTCATATATTCATATAACTTTATCATCATAACTTGGAAAAAATATGATGATGCTGCATTACTCCCACTTGTTAAATGAAGTATTTAATTAGGTTGGGTAATTTGCTCAAAGCCATAGATCTTTAAATTCCAATTTTTTGGACTCTGCATGGTATGTTTTAGAATTCTTCATGAGTACAACTTTATGTAAGGTACTGTTAAGGACAGTAAGTTAGGTGGTATGCCTATTACTTCTCCTGAAGTCATTTCTTAGACTATCATGCTATGAATGCTGAAAGCTCCTGAAAGCAAATTAAAAATGTCCCAACAAGATTTCTCAGAACTGTGTATCTTCCTTCACTGGACTTTATGCTTATCCAAGGACTTTAAGGAGAAAAAGACTTCTTTTTTGAGTGAACATTTTAAGACTGTCTATACCTTAAAGCAAAATGGGAGTCACTTCATATCTTGATATATATATATTGATATATATTGATATCATTGATATATATTCATATCTTGATATATATATATATATATATATATAGCTTCAGGTCTTTAAATGAGAAGATTGTATAAATATGTTCAAATTTGATTTCTTCGTTGCAATCTACCTAACAATACTGAAACTGATGGGAGAATCAAATGCAATAATGCAATAGGAGCAGTTACTTCATGGTAGAATCGAATTATTCCCTAGTGGAATGAATAAAGTACTTAACCTGACTGTTCCTCAGTTCCCTAATTTTTTTATTAGTACATGTTTCTAATATATAGTGAATGCATTCATTCATACGTATACCAACATACACATAGTGTATATTAGTCCTTTTTATTTTCTTCTGTAAGTAAAAATTAGAGAAAATTGAAGTGATCAGCTGGTTTTCTGCAAATTTCTATTTTCAGTGCTCTTCTTTAGTGCTTTTGATGTAAACTGATACCAATTTTTATCCTTAGAGATATTTTCTGTCTTATATATACCAATTTAGTCTACATTTATAATAGGACGTTTATGACTTTAAATTATGCTTCAGACCTAAATGTAGGATTATATTTATGTGAATTATTCCTATAGGGGATAGGGTGAACCACTGGATCTACAATAACTACAAGGCAATTGATAATCAAATTACTTAATGTCTACAATTATTAGTGTGATTTATCTTTCCTTCTACTCTGATAGAAAAAGCACTTTGTAAAGATATTAACCCCCTATCGGTTGTATGATTGTTTCATTTAATTGGAAGTGTCATAGTAATAAAGGAAGCACGAAGAGGCTATAATTGCCTGTGAAACATTCCATGAAACTTTAATGTGCAAGGGGCTACATAAAATATTCTATTTCATCATCTTTGTGTTGATATTTTTGACCACAGAGGCAAGATTGGAGTCAATCCAGATGCCTGTAGGGCACTGAACATTTTTAGCTAAATGCTACTTTTAGCATGCAAATGACAATGGTATATATCACCTTTGTCATTTTTGTATTGACATGTCCTGTGATCTCTACACATTATTAATTCAATAGACCTGAAGCTAATGGGTAAGGATTAGGAGAACAGATTCCTCATTCTGAGTCCTCATTAACCTCTTATATGACGTGCTCTGCTTCCATTCATGAAAATGATTTATCCGAGCGTGGTTTGTGATTATTGTTTTGTCAACTGTTCAGGGTCGGTGGTGGACAACTTACATAAAGCAAACAAATGAATTCTGAGCATAATTCACTTATGTTTTGTACAAATTTTATTTTATAAGACATAATATATTTTCATATGCTATAAACTATCCCATATAAGACAAATGTTCGTTTATAATTTAGCCATCTTTTTAAAACAAAACCATATGTATCAGCAATTTCTAACTTGAAAATAAAAAGTTATGGTAAATTATCTGGTAAAGTGATTGGTAGCTACAACTATGCAATGACAGGTTTCATGTAACAGGCTTCCTCTGGACACAGTTCATTGGAGGATGTTGGTTTGTGCATGTAATCTAGAGAGTTAATACAAAAAATACCGAATTTCACATTTTATAGCTTACAAACCACTGGTTCCCAAGGGAAAAAACCTATAAATATTGCCAGTCACCAACTATTTCCCATTACAGTACCCAACAGTTATTAAGTTAAAATACAGCAAGGATATATTAAAATATACGCCTGGTTTCCTAACAAGTAACCTCTAATATTAGTAATCACCAATCATTTTTCCTTTTTAATTTTAAGCAACTGTCAAGGTAAAAATATTAAATATATTTTATGTACTATATATGTATATGAAATATTAAATATTTCTCATATCATAGCTTCTTCATTATACAGGCATAGAGCATCATTGAGGTTTACAAACCAAAAAGAAATCCATTTTCCTGGCAAAATAAGCAAAATATGCCAACTTGCCAACTAATACTGCAAATTACGTTTATGAAATTACCAATATATTCAATGCCTCTCCCCAATGCTAGAAGAAAGAATGGATGTATAGATGCATACAATGTGTATAGATGAAGGGAGGAAGATAGACAAAAAGGCATTTAATATTTTCCTTGCTCATTTTCATTTTGAAATAATGACAAAATTAATGCTTTTAGTTTTTCCTTTTTACTGTGCACCTAAAAACATACAAAGGTTAATGTAACTTGTTCTTAGCTAATTCATGTTAATTCTACTCCCAATAGCTCCCTTCCCCATCCTCTCAAATGCCTCTGACTAAGGACTTCTCAATTCACATTCACACTGCACAGCAGGTATGGAGATTGTGAGAGTTACATAATGCACAAACTGAATGGATTTTCATAGTAGCCCTGAAGTTATCTTTTCTGTTTTGAAAATCATACTTATCTTTTCTCTTCAGGTAGATCCAGGTAATAGTTCAAAAACCCTGATCATATGGGGACAATAACGTCAGCAACACAGCAGAATATTAGCTTTCAGTCCTTATCCACTCTCAGAAACATTAAACTGAACAACTATTCCTGGATAGAGTGGTACCTTCAAAAAGATTAAGGAATTCAGGTATGAGACTACAGTATTGGGACAAAGCACAGAATAGGAAGACACATTGCAGAAGGTAGAATGGATAGCTTCAGTTATCTCTGTCACCCTTCCTTAAATCCTACATAGCAAGAATAGAGATTTACATTCTTTGTAGCAGAAGGACAGAATGAGCACTCAACATTGCCAACTTCTGTGCCTATCAGCAATCAAGCTCACATCAGTGAATACTAGCAAATTCTAGCATCAGGAGAGCTCCTGCAGACAGAGATTCCAGGCTCCCCTTAAACTTCAGGCTTCATACAAACAAATTTGATTCTAGAATTCAGGTTGGTCACAGTACTAGTTTAGTTTCCATGTCCCCAGGCCCAGGATGACCAAGTGCCATTTTACCTGTAGAGATCCAGGATTCAGGCAGACATCAATGAACCCAGTTACCATACTCACTCCAGTGAACTCGGTATCAAGCCAACCTCTACAGACCCAGGCTTCATGTCCTCATTTGTGGACACAGGTTCAATCCTGTTAAGTATGGACCAGAGCACCAAGTTTTCCCTGTAAATCTAGATTCTAAGCTTGCAACCACTGTCCCACTGTTATACTTGAGATCAAGAATGTCCCCCAAGAGCTTCATTCACTTAGTTCATTTTTTCTCTCACTGATTCATGTTTACCATGCCTTTCCTGCTACGAAATCAATCAATTGGGCACTCCAAAATTGATCCAAAAGGCACCCAGGTACCACACCACTCTTGTGGACTCAAGCACTAGGCCCACCTACCCACTAACTCAGGAAGCCAACCTATGCCAAAAGAAGCAAGCCCACTGAGAGACTCCATTAGTCACCTGCCCAGAATTTATGGATAAGTGGAAGGGGAGGAAATGGCTGGCTCTTCAAATTCACAGACACCAATGCAAGGCAACAAAGATCACAAAGAATCAGGTAAACATGACAGGATCAAAATAACCGAATAAAATATCCCCAAGAGATTTTACAGAATTGAAGAGCTACAAAATGTCTGACACATGAATCAAAATAATTATCAGTGAACTGTAAGAGAACAGATAAACATCTAAGTGATATCAGAAAAGCAACACATGAATAAAATGAATTCATCAAAGAGAACCGCAGAAAAGAATTAAACAGAAATTCTGGAGCTAAAGAATACACTGACTGAAATGAAAACTTTCATAGAAAGTTTCAAGAGCAGAGTCCAGCTAGCAGAAAAAAAAGTCAGAAAACTTGCAGACAAGTCATTTAAATTATCCAATCAGAACAACAACAACAAAAACAATAAAATAAATAGAATGAGGAAAACCTACAGGACTTATGGGACACTATCAAAAACCAAATACACATTTGGGAATTTCAGAAGAAAAAGAGAAAGACAAAGAAGGCAAAATGCTTATTTAAAATAATAATGACAAAAATTTGTCAAAATTAATGAATGTCCAGATTCATTAAGCCCAAAGAACCTCAAACAGATTAAAGGTTAAGATGGGCCAGAGATCTAGCTCAGTGGCCTAAGTGCCTGCCTAGCAAGCACAAGGTCGTGAGTTCAATCCCTGGTGCTGCCAAAAAAAAAAAAAAAAAGAAAAGACCCAAGAGACTTTAAGCTTTGCCTCAGGCTGACCCAGACTCAGAAAGAGCCCAACTTTGTGTGAAACACTGCACCAGCCCGAAGCCTATCTGCAGATTAAACATAAAAAGATTTTCAGCAAAACACATGACTAAATTCTCAAAAGTTAAAAAAATAAAAAAGGAATTTTGAAGATGGAGAAAAAAACTACTTGTTAAATATGAGGGAAAATTCATCAGTGGATTTCTCAGTAGAAACACTGCAGAGTAAGGGCAAATAAGATGATATCTTTTAAATTTTGGAAAAAAAACACTGGTTGCCAAGAACGCAATACTCTTTTTCTTCACAGCCCTTCCACCATTTGTTATTGGTCGATTTCTGAATGATAGCCATTCTTTCGGAGGTGAGATGGAATTCTCATGTTGTTTTAATTTGCATCTCTCCAATGACCAATAATATCCAACATTTTTTAATATATTTATTTGCCATTCATATTTCTTCATCTGAAAACTATGTATTCATCTCAGATGCCCATTTTTTGATTGAGTCTTTGAATTTGGGGGTTTGATTTTTTTCAATTCTTTATATGTTCTAGACAGAAGTCCTTTGTCTGAGGGACAGTTGGCTAAAATTTTCCCCCATTCTGTGAATTGCCTGTTCACTCTTTTAGTGATTTCTTTTGATGTGCAAAAGCTTTTTAATACAATGAGATCCCAGTTGTTAATTCTTGGAAGTGTTTCTCATACCATTTGGGTTTTGCTCATGAAGTTTCTGCCTACCCCTACGTCTTCAAGATTTTTACCTACTTTGTCTTCCAGTAGATTTAGAGTTTTTGTTTTAACATTTAGATCTTTGATCCATTTTGACTTTAGTTTAGAGGTTTCCACTATTGGTGGGAATGTAGACTTGTGCAAACACTATGGAAATCAGCATGGAAATTTCTCAAAAATATAGGATTAGCGGTCCCAATTGACCTAGTTATTCCACTTCTGACTGTTTTTCCAGAAGAATTAAAAACATCATACCACAGTGATATATGTGCACCCATATTTATAGCAGCACAATTTTTAATAGCTAAATCTTGGAAACAACCAAAATGCCCACTAACTGAGGAATGAATAAAAAAGATGTAGTATTTTTATCTAATGGAGTACTACTCAGCTATAAAGAAGGATAAACTTGAGACTTTTATGGGGAAATGAATGTAACACACTCATAAGTAAAAAAAATCAGATTTGCATGTGTAAACATTGTATTGTTTCCCTAGTGTAAGAAGATGAAGAAGTAAATAGGATCCAGAATGTACAAAAGATAACGTGAAGTGGAAGGAAGCTGTTCAAAAGGAAAGAGAAACTGGAATGGGGGAAAGAAGAAAAGAAGGGAGGGCAAAGGAAACACACACACAGACACACACACACACACATATGCAAAACAGTTAAGATGTTATATGACTAATCGATATTAGTTCATTGAAAAGAAAGGTGTGTGCCTATATTGTTTGATCACTTTTTCACACCTTTATCTTTTAATAGAGCAACTACTTTGAACATAACAACATGCAATGTACTAACCATTGTTACTCTCTACAATCTTATTTTGAAATTTTATACCATTGTTTTTATTTTTTTCTTTAAAATAAAAAAAAGGGATGTTATACCCACCAAAGCTAACTTTCACAAACCAGAGGTAATTACTTTGCTAGGCAAACAGAAACTACACAAAACAAAAACATCATTATAGTTACAAGAAAAAAGTACTTTTTCAAGTTTAAAGGATATTAACAAAAAAACAAAATATAACAACAACAATATATGGAAAGATAAAAGAAGGTCAAAATGTAGTCAAACTCAGCTACTCTCAGTTATGGTTCTTTTAATTTTAGTGTAAAAGTTAGATAACAGACATATTAAATAAATATAATTATAATAATTTATTAATAGATACACAAAAAAATGAAAATTGTGAAACCAGTACATAAAATGTGTGTGGGGTTAAAGCACACAGTTTTCATATGTGATAGAAGTTCTTATCAGTTTAGAATAAGCTGCTATAACTTAAAGATGTTTTAAGCCTCATGGTAAGTGTAAGGAAAAATTGGTAGTAGATACCCAGAAGATAGACAAAAAGGAATCAAAGCATACCACACCCTTCAAATCAAATAACAAAGGAAGACATTAAAATAGAAAGGAAAGAGGGACACCAAACTATTTAGAAAATAATTAGCAAAATGGCAAAAATTAGTCTTTCCTATTAATTACTTTATGTGTGAGTTATATTCTCCAATCAATAGACACATAATGGCTAACTGGAAAAACCAAAAAAAAAAAAATCCAACTTTATGGTGCCTACAAGATAATCACTTTACCTTGTAGGCACACATATGCTGAAGATGAAAGAGTGGGAAAAGATATTGTTATGAGTTGTGTCTAGATGTTCCCTCAAAGCCTCATGCAGTTACAGGATTTTTTCAGAGCTGGCCGAATCTAGAGTGTGTGATTCATAGTGCAATGCTGAGATTAACGGTGCTGAGATTAAGGGTGGGTGATTGTGGATCAGTCCACTGATTGCACTGGCACCACCCTAACCCTGGTAGATTGCATACAATACAAAAGGGGCAGAAAGATGCTGTTAAGGCCCTTTGATGCTTTTGCTGTCTTTTGACTTCCATGAATTGGTCTTCTCTGGGAAGCTACCCTGCCCTGGACTCATATTATTACAGACTGAAAGCTCTACAAACTGTGAGCTAAATAAACCTTTCCTCCCTTAACTGTAGGTGTTGAGTATTTTTGTCTCAGCAATGAGAAAAGTAACTAAGACACATATAAACAACACCAAAGGGAAGTAGTACTGGCTATACTCACATAAGACAGAGGGTTTAGGTCAAAAACTACCCCAAGAGGCAAAGAAAGTCATTGCATTACAATAAAGGCATCAAATCATCAAAAGAACAGAACATTTATATGTACCTAACATCAAGCATCTAAATATATAAAGCAAATTGTAACACATCTTGGGGGGAGAAACACATGGTAATACTATAACAGTAGAGCCCTTTAATACTACACTTTAAATGAGCGGTAGATCATCCAAACAGAAAATCCATAAGGAATCTGGATACAAGAAATATTGTAGGATACAAGAAATATTGGAGGATAAATAGGCCTAGCATCCTATTCAATAATAGAACAATATACATTCTTTTCAAGTGCACATGGAACATTCCCTAGTATAGATCATATATGATCAAAACACGGTGAACATTTAAATTAAAAAGTATTACAATAAAATATACATGGCCATTAATCTCCCTTAAAATACTCTCCCTGACTTCAAACACATTTATCCAATCATTCAAGCAGTTCTGGAAGTCCTCTTTCATTGCGTTGCCCTGCCTGAATGTCCTGGATGCATGCAGAATGCTTAGCTTTCATGTTTAGTTTTTTGGGAAAAGAATAAAGTGAACAGAGATACACCGTTATGGTTTTATTTGACACAAACTGCTATAAATGTAAATTGAAAATTGCTTCAGAAACTGGCAAGTCCAATGATATAAGTGTATTCAAAGTGTAAATGTAATCTGCTTCAGAAAGTAGCAAGAATGATGAGGGTACTTTGAGGGAGATTAATGTCACCATGTATTTTAACGTAATAATGGCTTAGAATTTAAGTATTTGCCACATTTTTTGATCACACTGCATATTAGGTTAAAAATGCCTTAACAAATTTAAGAAAACAGAATTATATGAAGTATTTTTCTGACTACAATGCTATAAAATTATAAATCAGTAGCAAGAAACAAAATCATAGAACTTACAGATGTGCAGAAATTAAACAACACTTTCTTGAACCAATAATTGGTCAAATAATAAAACAAAAGAGATTTGAACAACAGCCTTGAGGCAAATTACAATGCATACATACAATTCAGAATTTATGGGATTCATAAAAGCAGTTATATGAGGGTAGTTTATGCAATATACATCTGTATGAAAAGGAAAAAGATGTCAAAAAACAATCTACTATTATACCACAAGAATTAGAAAAAGTAGAGCAGATTAAACCCAAAGTTAGCAGAAGGAAGAAAATAATAAAGATCAGAGCAGAAATAAATGAAATCAATGCTAAAAATAGAAAAGGTAAATGAAACAGAGCTGGTTTATAGAGAAGATCAACAAGACTTAGTAATCTTTAGCGAAAGTAAACACAATGAGAGAGAACACGCAAATAAAATTGTAAGTGAAAAGGACAGGCTTGGCAGGTGATATCACACAAATGAAAAGGGTCATAAGGTACTACTATGAAAAATTATACATCAAGAAATTGTATATCCTGGAAGAAGAGAATAAAATCCTAGAAAAAACACATTAAAAAGAATAGATCATAAAGAAACCAAAAATCTGAGTAGATTGATAACAAAGAAATTGAATCAGTAGTCAAAAACTTTCCAAAGAAAAGTCCAGGTCTTGATGCATTCATTGGTGAAATCCACCAAACAATTACAATTCTGAGCTACAGCAACTGTCAACAAAAAGAAATAAAAGCAACCAAATCAGACAGAAGAACAACTGTCTCTGTTTGCAGTGGAAATGATAATATACATAGAAAATACTAAAGACTTCGCAAAAAACTGTAAAAACTAATAAACAAACTCCATAAATGTACCAGATACAAAATCAACATGCAAAATTCATGTGGGTTTCTATACACTGACAATAAACCATTCAGGACAGAAGTTAGGAAAACAATCCCATATTCTGTAGCATTAAAAATATTTAAGAATAAACTTAACTAAGGGAGAGAAACAACTTACATACTGAAAACTATAAAGTATTGCTTAAAGAAATTGAAAACAAGTAAAAGAAGGACATTCTATGTTCACAAATTGAAAGAATTAAAATAGTTAAAATGTTCATGTTATATAGAGAAATCTATACTTTTAATTCAATTACTATCAAAATTTCTGGGTATTTTTTCTACAGAAATAGAAAAACTTCTAGTATTTATGTACAATCAAAAAGAAT
>RJWT010017702.1:0-19220 GCA_004365215.1 Cuniculus paca | reverse complement strand
CTCTGAAAGCCTTGGCTTGGAGTATGTTAAAGCAAAAGGACAGGAAAGCTGTATGAGAACTGAGTGCAAGCAGAAAAGAGGCATCAAGAGAAATGATGTATATACAACTTATTTCAGAGCTCCAGAACATTGCTTCCACTAAGCACTGAGTGCGGCATTCAGGAGACATCAGATCTGGGTTTCCCAGGGAAACATACTTTGTCACAGTATACTGGTAGAACAGAAGGTGGAATCCTGGGATTCCAAGAATGTGGAAGTTTATAATTTGGATTTAATAAGGAAAGAGGGAGTAGTAGGACTGCAAACATTCAGGTGCAAGGACAACTGAAGTGTGAAATTAACTCTAATGAGACTGCATTTGAAATCTGTCACTGATAAAAAAAATCTGTCATTGAAGGTGTTTGAACTCTGTGGCTTGCAGCAGCTCAGGAAATCATAGGGGTGGTTAGACTTAGGTGTTTGATGGTTAGTTTTTGTTAGAAATCCCCAAGAGGACTTCTCTGCTTCTGTTGGTTAGACTATAAGCAAATTTAATTTCAAAGAGTGAAACAGATTTGGGACCCTCCTGAAGCTGGCAAAAACAGAATTGTGGGTGATAGTCTGAAATG
The DNA here is from genome assembly GCA_004365215.1 of Cuniculus paca. Classification (NCBI taxonomy): domain Eukaryota; kingdom Metazoa; phylum Chordata; class Mammalia; order Rodentia; family Cuniculidae; genus Cuniculus; species Cuniculus paca. The sequence goes on along the minus strand of RJWT010017702.1, from coordinate 18,612 downwards.
AAAGTGTACAACACAATGTAAATGCTTTGAATGATTTTAGCACCATGGGTAAAAGATATATATTGTTTGACCTCAACTGACTGTAATATGTGTTATAATTTTTCTTTTGTTTCTTATTTTATTGATTTTGTTTAATTTGGAACTTCAACTAACCACTGTTTTTGAGTATCTACCATGTGCAAAGGCCTTGCAGAAGGATTTAAAGATGTGATATAGAGTTTCCTGTTAAATTTGTGTCTAGTTGGAAAGATAAAGTCAAATACAAGAAAGAAAAGTACACAAAATATGTAATAAGAGGAAAATATCAAAGCTTTAAAGTAACACATGAGAATTCAGAAATTAATGAACATTCTTCATGGCTTGTGTTTGTCTTTAGATATTATGGGCCAAATGTATTTTTTTCCAAATCCATTTTATTTTAAAGACAAAGGAAAAAAGAAGAAGAAGAAAAAGGAGGAGAAGGAGGAGGAGGAGGAGGAAAACTACAACAAAATTTCAAAATATGTCAATCAGGGAGCAACAATAGTACATACATTGTGCATTGTCATCCCCAAATCATTCACCCAGAGCACAAGACATGTACTTTTAATTGTCTGAACAATACTGCACAAATCTTTTTCTTCAGTGAACACAGAGAAATCAGTTGTATAACTATTTTAACTATATATATATACATATATATTTTTTTCTTTCAGCTCCTCACACTCATGAAACAATACAATGTTTACATATGTGTGTCTTATTTACTTCACTACTGATTATATTCTCAAGTTACATTCATTTATTGATAAAAGTCTACAGTGTATCCTTCTTTATGGTTGGTACTACTCCATTGTATAAAAATACCACATCTGTTTTATCCATTCCTCAGTTGATGGGCATTTAGGTTGTTTCCAAGATCTGGCTATTACAAACTGTGCTGCTATAAACATGGGTGCACATATATTACTGTGGTATGATGTTTTTAATTCTTTTGGGAAGATACCCAGAAGGGGAATAGCTGGGTTGAATGGAACCTCTTGCCCTAGTTTTCTGATGAATCTCCACACTGTTTTCCACAGTGGTTGCACCAGTCTGCATTCCCAGCAACAGTGGATAAGGGTTTCTTTTCCCCAGAACCCCTCCAGCATTTGTTATTGGTTGATTTCTTGATAGTAACCATTCTTTCTGGGGTTAGGTGGAATCTCAGTGTTGTTTTAATTTGCATCTCTTGATTGACCAGTAACGTCGAACATTTTTTCACATTTTTTATTTGTTGTATATATTTCTTCTTCTGAGAAGTGTGTATTCATCTCAGATTCTCATTTTTGAATTGGATCTTTAAATCTGGGAGAACTGATGCTTTTCAGTTCTTTATCAGTTCTAGATAAATGTCCTTTGTCTGAGAGACAGTTGACAAAAATCTTTTCCCAATCCGTGGATTTTCTTTTCACTCTGTTGGTGATTTCTTTTGGAGTGGAAAAACTTTTCAATAGACAAGATTCCAGATGTTGATCCTTTGAAGTACTTCCCATGCAGTTTGGTTTTTGTTCATGAACTCTTTGCTTACCCCTATATCCTTGAGATTTCTATCTACTGTGTCTTCCAGTAGGTTTAGTGTTCTGTCTTAATATTTAGAACTTTATTCCATTTTGACTTTAGTGCATGGTGATGGGCATGGATCTAATTTAAATTTTTGGCATTTAGAAAGCCAGTTTTTCCAATACCATTTATTAGATGGTCTTTCTTCCAGTGAACGTGTTTGGCCCCTTTGTCAAAAAGAAGGTGGCTGAGTGTGTTCACAGTTTTCTCTGTGTCTTGTGTTCTATTCCATTGATTCTCAGGTCTGTTTTTGTTTTTCTTTTTGCCACTACCATGCTGCTTTAATTATAGCAGCTTTGTAGTATAATTTTAAGTTTGGAATTGAAATGCCTCCTGCCTTGTGTTGATTTGTGGCACCAGAGATTGAACTCATGACCTCGCGCTTTCCAGGCAGACACTTAGGCCACTGATCTAATTCCCCGGCCCTTCGTTGTGTTTATTGTCCAAGATTGATTTTGCTATTCTAGGTCTCTTATGGTTCCATATAAATTTAAGGAATGTTTTCTCTAGATCTGTGAGGAATGCTAATGGTATTTTGATTGGGATTGCATTAAATCTGTATAACAGCTTTGGGAGAATGGTCATTTTCACAATGTTAGTTCTTCCTATCCATGAGCAAGGGTATCTTTCCATTTTCTGAATTTCTCTTCAATTTCCTTTTTCAGAGTACTCTAATTTTCAATGTGTAAATTTTTTTTTGTACCTAGGATCAAACTCACAACCTTGCACTTACCAGGCAAGTGCTTGAGCAGCAGAGCTAAATCCCTGATCCTCAATGTATAAATCTTTTACTTCCTTTGTTAGATTGATTCTTAAGTATTTCATTTTTTGGATGTTATTGTGAAGAGTGCTGTATCCTTAATTTCTCTCTCAGTGAGTTTGTTGTTTGTGTATGGGAATGCTATTGACTTTTGAGTGTTTCTTTGTACTCAGCTATGCTACTGAATTTATTTATTAAGTCTAGAATTCCATTGGTGGAGTTTTTGGGCTATTCTATGCAGAGTATCATGCCATCTGCTAATACTTACAATTTAAGTACTTCCTTTCCTATCTATATTCCTTTTATTTCTCTTGTCTTATTGTTCTGGTTAATGTTTCCAGAACTATATTGAATAGGAGTGATGATAGTGGACAACATTGTCCTGTTCCTGAGTGAGTATGATGTTGGCTGTTGGTTTGTCATAGATGGTGTTTATCAGATTGAGGTAAAGACTATCTATTCTGATTCTCTCTATGGTTCTTACTGTGAATGAGTGTTGGACTTTGTCAAAAGCTTTTTCTGCATCTATTAAGATGATCATGTGATTTTTGTCTTTTCCTCTGTTAATATGGTGCATTACATTTATTGATATGTGTATGTTGAACCATCCCTGCATTCCTGGAATGAATTCCACTTGGTTGTGATATATAATCTTCTTGATGATTTGCTGTATTCTGTCTAGTAGTATTTTATTGAGGATTTTTGCATCTACGTTCATTAGATATTGGACTGTAGTTCTCTTTTTTGGTTGGGTCTTTCTCTGGTTTTGGTATCAGGGTAATATTTGCCTTCCAGAATGAATTAAGGAGAATTGCTTCTCTTTCAATTTCATTAAAGATTTTGAGAAGTATTGGAATTAAATCATCTCTAAATATTTTGTAGAATACAGCTGCAAATCCATCAGGACTTGGGCTTTTTTTGTTGGCAAGTTTTAAATTACATTTTCAATTTCATTAATTGATATTGCATTTTTCAGAAGTTTTATCTTCTTGATCCAGCTTTTGTAATTCATGTGTTTCTAGGAATTTGTCCATTTTTTCTGTGTTTTTGATCCTGTGAGAGTAAAGGTTTTCAAGGTAGAGATTGATGGCCTTCTGTGTTTCCACAGGATCTTTTTTGATTTCCCCCTTTTCATTCCTTGTTGCATGAATTTTAGTTTTTCTTTCCTTTTTTTGTTAAGGTTGTCTAGGGGTTTATCTATTTCATTAATTCTTTCAAAGAACCAACTTTTTGATTCATTAATTCTTTGTATTGTTTTCTTAGTCTCAATTGTATTAATTTCTGCTTGGATCTTTATAATTTCCTCTCTTTTTTGGGCTATGAGTTTGACTTGCTCTTCTTTTTCTAGAAGTTTGAGTTACAGCATTAGGTTATTTTGTGCTCATTCTGTTTTCCTGATGTGAGAATTCACAGCTGTAAATTTTCCTTTGAGGACTGCTTTCATTGCATCCTACAGGTTCCAGTTAGTTATATTTGCATTTTTGTTTGATTGTAGATATCTAATGTCTTCTTTAATTTCATCTGTGACCTCTTGGTTGTTCAGTAGAGTACTATTTAGTTTCCATGTGTTTATGGAGCTTTTGAGGTTTCCTTTTTCATTAATTTCCAATTTCATTGCACTATGGTCAGATAATATACATGGGACAATTTTAGTTCCTTTGCATTTACTTAAGTATTTTCTGTAGGCTAGTATATGGTCTATTTTTAAGAACATCCCATGTGCATCTAAGAAGAATGTACATTCTGATGTTGGGTGGAACATTCTGTACACAGGTACTAAGTCCATTTCTTCTCAAATTTGATTCAGTTCTGTTATTACTTTGCTAATTTTTTGTCTAGTTGATCTGTTTGTGATAATAAGGTGTTAAGGTCTATCATTATAATTGTGCTATTGCTTGTTTGATTTTTATGTCTATTAATATCTGTTTTACATAGTTGGGTGCTCCCATATTTGGTGTATGTATTTTTATGATTGTTATCTCTTCCTCTTGAAGTTTCCCCTAAGAAGTGTGTAATATTCTCTTTATCTCATTTGATGATTCTTGGCTTGAAGTTCACATTGTTCACAAACAGAATAGCTACTCTGGCTTTTTTTCTGGGTTCCTGTTTCATGGAGTATTGTTTTCCATCCTTTGACTTTCAGTCCATGAGTTTCCTTTTGAGTTAAATGTGTTTATTGTATACAGCATATTGTTGGATTTTGTTTCTTGATGCAGTCTACCAGTCTGCTTCTTTTGACCTGTGAATTGAGGTCATTTACATTTATGGTTATAACTGACATGCATTGGTTTATCTTTTTCTTGTTATGTTTCTGCTATTGGTTCTCTTTTTTTCCCTTTCTGTTCAATTGCTTGTCCTGCTTGTTGGTTTCTTTCTATTGTTATTTGTGGAATTGTGATCATTTTTATTTCTTTCTAGAATGCCTTTCAGCACTCTTTGTAGGATTAGTTGGGTGGTCATTAATTTCTTCAGTTGTTCTTTTTCATGGAATTATCTTATTTCTTCTTTGATTTTGAAAGATAGTTTTGCAAGGTGCATCAACCTGGGTTGAAAGTTGTTTTCTTTCAGGGCTTGAAATATGTCACTCCATGCTCTTCTTGACTTGATGTTTTACATGGAGAGGTCTGCTGTGATTCTGATAGGCTTTCCTTTATAGGTGATCTGTTTCTTTTCTCTATCAATTTTTAGTATTCTGTTCTTATTCTAACTTTTGGGATCTTGGCTAGTTGGAGTTCTATATGCCTCACTCGTCTGTATGCTTGCATTTACTTAAGTATTTTCTGTAGGCTAGTATATGGTCTATTTTTAAGAACATCCCATGTGCATTCTTCTCCCAGGTTTGGGAAATTTTCTGCTATTACCTCTGCAAATACTCTTTTTATATCATTAGTGTTGTCTCCTTTTTTTTTTTTTTACCTCAATCAGTACTATATTGTTCCTTTTTGCATTATCTTGCATATGTTGAATTGTTATTTCCTGATTCCTTGTTATTTTTAAGAGATCTTTCCTTTCATGATCACTAGTTGCAATCTTGTCTTCAAGGTCTGAGAGTCTGTCTCCAATTTCACTTATGTAGTTTTGCCAGTTTTCAATGGATATCTCATTGAATCTGTTTCATGTGTTCTAATAATTTCCCATATTGTTCATTCAAGGTGTCCATCACTTTGCTATGCTCCTCTGTTTTTAATCTATGTCTTCTTTAAATATACTCACCAATTCTTTCATTATGTTTAGCATTTCTGTTTTTGCCTGAGAGGTTATTTCTCATCTGATTTCCTTTATAGCTTCCTGGAGTTATTTATTTACTTCCCTTGCGATCATTTAGCAGTCATTTTCTTTCAGGGTGTGACATACTTCACTCTAAGTCCTGTTGGCCTTTAAGTCTTGCATTGAGAAATATGCTATTAATATGATGAGCTTGCCCTTATAAGTGATTTGGCCTGTGTAACAACTTTTAATATTCTTTTTTTGCTCTCAATTTCTGGTGTTTTGAGCATAATGTATCATGAAGAGGTTCCTTTTTGTGTCTATTCTGGAATTTAGATGCTTCCTTTACTTGACTATCCATCTCATTCCCAAGGTCTGAGAGATTTTTAGCAAAAATTTCAGTGTTTGTTAAATAATTAAAAACCTGTATTTCTTTTTTTGACAATTATAATAAACACTCCAAACAATACCTGTGATACCTGAATTTATAGTATTTTCCATTTAAATATTGCTTCATGAAAATATCAGTGATCATACTGCTAATTAAATCATCTTTAATAATTTGCACTACCACTATTATCATTAGAGCACATTAAGTCACTACCTTCTTGTACTATTGAGATGAACTTTTTATGTTCAAAATGGTCACTGTTTCAAGAAAAAAGCAGACATCTAGGAAGACACTAGGAATCTACATAAATATACACACTTATAGAAGATACAGAGGTGAAAAACCAAAATTTAAATGTGTAGATAAATGATAGCTAGATACATAGATATGTAGATAGATAGATAAATAGATAGATAGATAGATAGATAAATAAGGAGTGTATCAGAAGTCTTAGATTTAAAAAGAAGTTCAGCTTTTGGTTAGTATGAGAACACTCTATTGGAGTTCCTTGACTTTGAATTAGGAAGAACTCATCTTCATCCAGAGGACTATGCCTTGTGTTTCATTATTTCTGAGTTTCCAGGAAAGAAAGATTGAAAAGAGGAGATTATATATGCAAGAAATTGCTGGAAAAACATTGAGTATCTCTGAACAAACTTTCACTTAGAAACTTCTGAATGTTGCCCTTTTATGTTTTATTTTTCCCTGTTGCTCTTCAGTGTTGTTTTGTATCTCCTGAACTTAATCACAAGACAGACATCCTGCCTGGGGCTGTGCTAACTAACTTCAGAGAAATAATTTGGGGACCCATTGTAGAATTCCTAATTATTAAGAACTACTAGGCATTCCATGTTTTCAAAGAAAGGTCAGATTATTTCAAACAAGTATAGTTCAGTGCAAGAAAACACCTTCAATTAAGGAATCTACATTTTTTACTGCACAACAATTGCAATAAGTACCTTGACCACCGGTAATTTTTTTTTTAATGGGATAAAATTAATTTATTCTCAACTGAAAGCTGTAAATGAGTTAAGAATTCACAAAACAACATAAAAGAGCTGTTCCCTTATTATAAAAATAGCTTTTTTCTTTTTGGTTTTAATCTTGTTTTTTATTGATAAATGCGTGTACTACATAATGACTACATTCCTTTTGTGGAGTTGGTACAAGTACATAATACATATTAATTAATTTTTACCCCTTTCCTGTCTTCTCTGTGTCCCCTCCCTATGTCCCTGGGTCTTCTTTGCTTTTGCAAAAGATATACCTCCATATTTTTTTTTTGCAGCACTAGGGAGTGAACTCACGACCTCATGCTTGCCAGGCAGGCACTTTCGCCACTATGAGCTAAATCTCCGGCCCTTGTTTTTTTGAGACAAGGTCTCACTATGCTGTTTGGGCTGGCCTTGACCTCACTTTGTACCCCAGGCTGGTCTCGAACTCACAATGATCCTCCTGTCTATCTGAGCTTCCCGAGTGCTAGGATTACAGGTGTGCGCCACCAGGACCAGCCCCTATATTCTATTATCTTTTATTCTGCTCTTTATACTTTGCGTTTCTCATGTAAGAGAAACCATGTGATATTTAAGTTTGTGTGTCTGATTTATTTCACTCAACTTTATAGCCTCAAGTGCATCCGTTTTCTGGTAAATCTCCCAAATTCATTCTTCTTTCTAGCAGAGCAGTACTCCATTGAATATAAATTCTACATTTTCTTTATTCATTCATCTGTTGGTGGATATCTAGGCTGCTTCCAAGATTTAACAATTATGAATTGTGCATCTGTAAACATGCATATGTGTATGTCACTGCATTATGATGTTTTTAACACTTTTGGGAAGATATCATAAGATACCAGTTTTTTGAAGATTCTCCGTACTGATTTCCAAAATGAGCATACTAGTTTACATTCCCACGAACCAAGTAGTTCATTTGCCCCCCACAGCATTGTCAGTATTTGTAATTATATGATTTCTTGATGATAGCCATTCTTCTGGAAGGTGTAACCTTGATTTTTTTTTTCATTTCTGTAATGTCTCTAATGGCCATTGGTACTGAACAATTTAAAAATATATTTATTGGTCATTTGTACTTCCTCTTCTGAGAAGTGTCTATTTCCTTCACTTGCCTGTTTTTGAATGGCCTTTTATTTTGGAAGAACAAGATTTTGGAGTTATTTATATTTTCTATAGATTAGCTCTCTGTCTGAGGTATAACTGACAAAAATTTTTCCCATACTTTAGATTGTCTCTTCTCTTTTTTTTTTTTTTTTTTTTTTTTGCAGCACTGGGATTGAACTCATGACCTCATGCTTGCCAGGCAGGCACTTAGGCCACTGAACTAAATCCTCAGCCCTTGTCTCTTCCCTTTATTGAGTGTTTATTTTGCCATGCAGAAATGGTTAATTTCATGTAATGTTATTTAATGATTCTAGGTACTATTTCTTGTACAGTTGGGGTTCTGTTCAGAAATTCCTCATCCTTGTCTTCCAGTTTTACCTATTTTGCCTTTTAGCAGATTGTTTCTGTTCTAATATTGAGATATTTGATCCATTTTGATTTTAGTTTAGTGCATGGTGAGATATACAGCTCTCTATCCAATGTTTGGCTTGTGAATTACCAGTTTTCCCAACATCATTTGTTAATGAAGCTATCTTTCCTCCAATGCATATTTTTGGCCCTTTTGTCAAAGAACAGATAGTTGAAAGACACAGGAGTTGTTTCTGTACCTGCTAATATGTTCCACTGATTCACAGGCTTGTTTTATATTTTTGCCAATATCATACATTTTTATGACTGTAGCTTAGTACTATAACTTGAACAAATATGCCTCATATTTGTTCTTGTTACTCACAATTGTTTTATTTAATTGTTGATCTCTTCTTGTTCCATATGAATTTTAGGATTGCATTCTCTAGTTCTGTGATGAGTGCTATTAGTATTTTGAGATTGCATTAAATCTGTATACTTTTTTTAATCACTAATAATTTAAAGACACATACATAGCAATATGCTGGAAATTCTTAAAAAATCTTGGAGATAAATATAAAAACCTATTATTTGTGTCCCAATAAAGTCATCAGTGTATTTTTTTATATTGATCAAAGGTGCTTAGTGTACTCAAGTGTCCACATAAAGTAACATCACAATGCTTTCAATAGCAAAACTGCCACAATTTGAGGTTCTTTTTATTAAACATTACTAATGCAGTGTTTGGAATAAGAAAAGAAAGTGTTGCTATATTCTTTCCAGTTATACCCCAGTTGTTGAGTAGAATTTATTGCTGAACACCTATTTTATAAGAAGAAGGTAGTTACTATAATAATTGATTGAAAATTCTTTCAAATAGTAAGTATTTGAAGTTATTGGAAGAAAGTCAAGAAAGAAAAGTACTTAAAAGAAAAGTTCATAATATCCTAATTTTTCCAGAGTTATCTTGGTTGGTTAAATTAAGGTTCAGTAATATAAATTAAGTTTCCTATATGCTAAAGCTGATGATGTCTTTATTCATTCATTAATTCTTTCAGTGAATAATTATGTAGCACCATATACACCAATCATTGTACTGGATGTTGGAGATAATAGATAGGAACAAAGCATTTAAGAAGTTCTATCTCGGTGGGGCACCCACTGCTTTTTCCACTTGTTGAAATTTAAATGTCCAGAACAGAACATTATCTTAATTGTAATATAGAGCTTAAAATCTCAGAAATATTTCAGTTATCATCAAAATGGTTAAAAATACTGCTGAAACTATGTGAAGACTTTAGATTATTGTTATGCAGGCAACTCAAATGCATCTAAAATTGAAGTGAAAGTCATTTGGGTAGGTTACAAAAGAAAAAAATGTGAACTTTACTCACTAAGGGCTAACAAAAACATAGAGTCTGTAGCGATGTATCAGAAATGTGACAACCCAACTTTCTCTAACTTTGATTTCCACTTTCACATGTGCAGTCACACCATGTATCGTATGGGTCAGTGGGCCAAAGCCACATGGTGGGAAAGGTAGTTAATATTATCAAAGAAGCATCTGGAGGATGTATAAGGATGATGAGAATTCCATTCATGAGAGTTTCATTAAAAATTGGGATTTTCTCCTAAAATGTCTAGCTTCAGAATGGTATTCTTTTTATTAATTTGAGTGAAAACTGCTAATTACATTAACACTCTCAACATCCTTCCTTTTCTCTAATATGTCAGAATGAGTAAGTAGCACTTTTAGAGATTTATGTGATTTATATGAATGGGTAGACTCATAAGAAATCTTAGATTTATACAGATAATATGATACAAAATTAAGACACACAAATATAGTTTCAATAGTTGTCATGAAATGTAAGTATTTGATTATATAGTGGCATTATCAATTTAAGTGTCTAACAATGTAAATTTGAAACATTCTGTTCTTATTTTAAAGAATTTTTTACATCTCAAATTGTCTCTTTTTAATAAGTAGTCTGTTGCAACTGAGAACATTGAGACTGACAAAGTGATTTTTTTCTAACATCACTATGAGAGTTAAGGGGGCAAGCCATGACTTCAGTGTATGGTTTTTTGATTAGATGTCCAGGCATTTCCATTATGTTTAGCTTGTCTTCTGATTTCTGGCTTCTCTGGTTGTCCAGACTCAATTTAGGATTGAGAGGTGTTTTTCTAATTTTTGTGCATCAGCATTAATTTAGATAATGGAACGAAGTGAAAAGTTTTAAAGAGTAAAACTGTGTTCCTATTTCATGCACAAAAATGTGGACACTGGCAGGTTTTTCAGAGGAAAAGCAACTCAGAGGAGTTAAATTTGAAACAATAATCAGAAGCTCTGCCTATAAAAGCTTGGCCTTAAGTTGATCTTTATCTTTTTGTGAGAAGATGCAAAAATATTTAACATGATCCAGACATTTTTGAACAAAAAAATGTGATCCATGTAGAAATATAGTAGTGAGACTTCTGCATTCAAAAGAAAACAGTTCTTAAATAAGTTGTGAGTTAATGAGTTAACAGTTATTAAATGCAGTGAAAATACTATATAGATACATAATATAAATCTAAATGAAATTTCAAATTTGTTAGAGTGCTTTCAGTGAAATACATATGGAGAATAATACATATGGAGAAAAAATACATATGGAGAAAAAACACAAATTACATAATGTATGATTTGACTGTCAACAGACTAAACACAGCCATGTAAACAGATCCCAATTTAAGAACAAGAATACTATGAACAACGGAGAAACTCTTGTTGTGAACCCTTTGAAACTCATGGTCGTTAGAGGGTAAGTTCTATTTTGAAGCAACAGATAAATGTTACCTCTTTTAGAATTTCATATTTATTAGATTTATGTTATGTATCTATATAGTGTTTTCACTCAGCATTATGCTTGTGAGATTTTTGCATATATATTCTAAAATTATTTTACTGAATAAAACATCTCGTAAGATGGTAAAAAACTTATAATAAATAGCTTTTTCTAGTGTGGGTGATAAGCTTTTTAAAATTATAAAATAGACACTCTGCACCATGTGATTGTAACTTATTCATTTTAATTATTATGTAGTATTCCATCAGTGATTGTATCACCTCTTATTTACGCATTCTGTTGTTGATAGACATTTTGGTGGTTACTTCTTTGGAGTTACTAATACAATATTACTCTTGACATTCTTATGCATATATGTTTTTATGGATGTATATGTTTTTGTTAGAGAAATAGTTAAGAGTGATATTGTCTGATGTATTTGGATAGGTCACTTTAATTTTAATATCAAAGCAAAGAGTTCTTGTGCAAAGAGACATCTCTCTATCTTCTATGCTTCTCTATATGCATTTAAAAATCATGGCTGCTGAGTTGATTTTACAATTTAAGAAGAAATATTGGAGAGATGCCAAGGGGATGAAGGGGAAGAAAAAGAAATAAAGATGTATTGTGTACATGTACCATCGTCACACAAGGAATGTCAAATTGTATACTGCAAACATGTACTAATAAAAAAAGAAGAGGAAATACTCAGGAAAACAATTCAAGATTTTTAATTGTATCATGTTGGAACGATAATCACATCTGGTATTTTTTTCCACATCTTGTATTTTAAAGAAAGTTTATGTCATATGCATCATGTGATTACATAGGCAAAATTATATATGCTCAACTTATTCTTTCTATTTAATGCTATATTATTAGAATGACTCCATGGTATAGAAAAGTAGAATTATTTGGAATGGTTAGTTAGGAGAAGCCAGTATTTTTATTTATTTATTTATTTATTTATTTATTTATTTATATATTTATACTGAGAATAAAACTCATGACCTCATGTTTGCCAGGCAGGTGCTGTGCCACTGAGTTATATTCCCAGCCCTTAAAGCCAGTATTGTTAGAAGCAAAGGATGAGCATTTGAAGTTGAAATATTTGAACAGTGGAAAAAGCCAAGGAAACACCTTTAAAAACAACCCACTGTATTTATTAATTGAGAGATAACTGATGATCCTGGTATTATTATGTTAGGAAAATAATAAAGTAGAAGCTAGGCTGCAGCAACTTGAGTAGTGAAGAAGAGAAGAGGGAGAGGACTGCCTGAATGCTCAGTAAAGTTTTGAAAAATTTGTTTATGATGGGAAAGAATTAAAGGTATGTTCTTGTTTTAGAAAGTTCTTTTTTATTCCTACATTCCTTCTCTCTTTTTCTCTCCACTTCCCTTCCCTTTTTTTTCCTCTTCTCCTCTCACCTTCCTTCCATTCTCTTACTTCTTTTCTTCTCCTTTCCTCCCCTTTCCCCTTTTCTCACCTCTCTTGATTTTTCTTTACCTCCTTTTCTTATTTTTCTTCCCCTCCACTTCCTTTCTCTCTTCGCTTTCCTCCTCTCCCCACTTCCCATTCATTCCCTCATCTCTCCTTGGGTCCTCTCCTTCACTACCTTCCTATTCCTTCACCTCTTTTCTCCTCCCCCTTTATTCATATTATTTCCCACCCTTTTTTGCATTTATTTACTTATTTTTCTCAGTACATGTTTGCAGTACACTCTCTCCTTTGACTTTCAGACTATGAATTTTCTTTCTAGCTAAATGTGTTTCTTGCATAGAGCATATTGATGGATCCTGTCTCCTGATCCACTCTGCCTCTGCTCCTTTCTATTGGTGCCTTGAGGCCCTCTTGCACTGCATTGTCTCTGCCATGCTATTTTCCTGCCATTGACTCCCTGTTTTTCCTCTCCATTCAATCAACTGGCCCCACTTGATGGGCCCCCTTGGCCATTGTTCCTGAGACCATGGTCCTTTTTCTCTCTCTCTAAAATGTCTTTTAGTGATCTTTGTAGGGGTGGTTTGGTGGTCATGAATTCCTTGAGTTGTTCTTTGTCATGGAAGTATCTTGTATCTTGTTTCTCTATTAATTTTGAAAGAAAGTTTTGCAGGATAACTGAATCTGGGTTGGAAGTTGTTTTCTTTCAGGACTTGCATTACTTCACTCCAGCCTCTTCTTGACTTGATGGCTTGTGTTGAGAAGTCTGCTGTGATTTTAATGGGCTTTCCTTTATAGGTGATCTGTTTCTTTTCTCTAACAGCTTTTAATATTCTGTTCTTGAGTTGAAATTCTGGGATCTTGATTATTATATGTCTGGGTGTAGATTTGTTTTGGTTATGGCTAGCTGGAGTTCTATATGCCTCACTTATTTGAATGTGATATTCTTTTTTTATGCTTGGGAAGTTTTCATAAATTATATCTGTAAATAATGTCCTGATGTCATGTGTCTCGACACCTGCTTCTTCACTCACATTTTTAATTCTTAAATTATGCATCTTTGAGTTGTCCACCAGCTGTTGAATTGTTACTTCTTGAGAGAAGTTATTTTTAAGAGATCTTTCCTTTCACAATCATAGGCTGCAAACCTGTCTTCAAGCTTTGAAAGTCTGTCTTTAGTTTTCCTCATGTTAAGTTGCTAGCTTTTGAATGAGTTTTTAATTTTCTGGATATCTCTTTGAATCTGTTTCATACATTCTAAATCTCTCTTATGCTGTTCATTCATAGTTTGCCTCATTTTCCTATGCTCCTCTATTTTTTTTAATCTGTGTCTTCTTTAGAGATGCTTAGTATTTTTTTTATTATGATTTTCATTTCTTCCTTTACCTGGGATAGAATTTCTGTTCTAATTTCTCTTATAGCTTCCTGAAGTTGTTTCTTCACTTCAGTTGACATCACTTCACTTATTTCAGGTGTGCAATTCTCGATCTCCATGTTTTTCTTTTGTGGAATTGCACTGCTTGGGTTTGATGCCAGAGATTGCCCTCTCCCTCTCCATCTTGGCATATTCCTGATTTCTTCCACACGCCTGAGTAGTGTGGTCCTAGGCACCCCAGCACTGGCCACAACTTCTCCAAAGCTAGACTCTTTGTCTTTTCTGGACAGTGCTGGATACGTAAATCCAATGTTGGGTGCCTGTGTCTCTGCACTGAGCTGGGCACCAAGCTACCCAGGGTTTGCATGGGAGCAGACATGGTCAGTCCCTGTGAATCTAAGCTGTTTAGGAACCTACGTGATATTGCCTGAAGCATGCAAGGAAGCTGATCTCCAACCAATCAGCTTCTGTAGGTCCACCCACAACCTGGAGCTCCAGAATGACTGATTTTTCTGGCCTCAGTCCAAGCAACTTCTGCGGGTCTGCTCACAACCTAGCACTGCCAGCAGAAGTGGTTAGCAGTCTTGGTCCCGGGTGTAACCTGCCCGACTCCAAGATGGAGCCCGGCCGATCACTGTCTCTTGTGGAACAGGGGGGTGGAATTCCAAGCACTCACAAGCAGCCAGTGCAGATCTCCACATCCACCACTTTCCTTCACCCATGCGCCTCTCCACAGAGACCTCAGGGGTCCACCACAGCTGCAACCATTACCTCAACCATGACCACGACTGCAACAGGGACCACCCATCTCCAGGCTCAGTAGCTCTTCTGGCAGGGTGAATCCAGCTCCAGGCTAAGGCGCTGCCAGCCACCACCTTCTTCTTCATTTAAATTCTTTTTATTCTCTTTGTGGGCTTCAATTCATATTTTAGATTCTTCCTGTGTCCAGGGGACCCACTTCCTTCATTCTTGTCCTCCCCATGATGCTATATTCCAGCATCTGAACTGTTTCTCTCAGAGAGACTGTTTACTCTGCTGCTTACTGTTCCACCTTCTTTCACCATATAGTTTTTAAGCTTGCATGTCTGATTTGTTTCACTTAAAGTTATGATTTCTTTTTTTAGTTTTATTGTTTTATTTTAAAGAGAATAGAACAAAACAAAACAAATCAGAGTAGAGTCAAACACAACATAGCATTTCAGCACAGAACACTGCAAGCAATACAGGTCTTCAAAACATAACAACAGGAGATTAACAATGGCTACCCTAGTGTCTCTTGCTTTCTTCGAATGGTTGTTCATACATTCACAGACAATAAACTGAAACAAAACAAAATAATATAATACCAAATAAAACAAAAGTGTGAAAGCATTACAGGGCTTCAAATCAGACAACAAGAAACCAACAATGGCTACCTTAGTGTCCCCTGTTTTCTTCAAAAGAGCTGTTCCTCTCTTCTCATATATTGCAATCAAATAGTAGAAAAGAGACCTCAATTAAATCAAAGAACAAAAGCACCATTTATTTTTCTACAAAGGACTCAACCTTATCTTTCTTTATGGTAGAGTAGTACTCCATTGTCTAAAAATGCTACCTTTTCTTTTTCTTTTTTTAATTTTAAGAAGGATAAAATCAAGGAAAATAAAACAGAATAAAATCAATCAGAATGAACCGGAGTAAGTGATACAGGACTTCATAACATTACAAAATCAACAATAGTTACCATAATGCCTTTTGTTGTCTTCCAAATAGCTGCAGATACCTTCAGGCATAGTAAAAATCAAACAGAACAGAATAGAATAGAAACAGTAAAAACAAAATAATGGATACAATAAAAGACTACAAAACAAAACAATAGTAAACTCAAAATGGCTACTGTATATATCTTACTATCTTTGAAATAGCTGCTCATGCCACTGGATATAACATAATCAAACAAGAGGATAAATCGAGCAAAAGAGGATAAAACCCAACCCAAGAAAACCATAATCAATGTAGGACTTCAGAACAAGACTATAGGGAATCAACAATAGCTACCGCCCTCAGAAGGAGACCTCCCTAGATGCTACACTGTGTACCGCAATCTTCTGAACAGATGATCAGATCATTGGCCCTAGACCTGCAAGGTCAGTGAAACATCAAAGCACCACAGGCTTCCAATTGTGTTTCCCCTTAATAGCTATCATCAGATCCTGTGTTTCTCTGGATCAGCCAGTTGCTTAAGGTGGGGGGATTGGCACTTCTTGTTTGCCAGCCCACGAGCCAGAAGGAGCTGGAATCTAACTGTCTCCCTGCCAGCCATGGCCTTTCCCTGTGGCTCTGGAGGTCCCAGTACAGGCAGTGGCCCACATATGGCACAGTTCTGGTGGGGCAGGACTAGTTTTCCACCTTTTCTTTATTTATCTGTTAATGGACATATGAACCACTTTCAAGATTTAGCTATAATGAATTGTGCTACTCTAAGCATGGTTATATTTGTATCAATGTAATATGATGTCTTTAACTCTTGTTGGATGATATCTAAAAGCTGAATGGCTGAATCAAATGGAATTTGTAATTTTAGATTTTTTTTGAGGAATATCAGTATTGACTTCCATAGTGGTTGTACTGGTTTATATTCCCACCAACAGTGTGGAAATGTTTCTTTTTCCTTGCAGCTTTGCCATCATGTGTTATTATTTGATTTCTTGATGTTAGAATTCTTTCTAGGGTAAGATGGAAAATCAGTATTGTTTTAGTTTGCATTTCTGTAATGGCTACATATATTGACCATTTATCCATGTTTTTTGTACATTTGTAGTTACTTTTTTAAGTAACTACAAGCCATTTTCCTTTTTTTCCCCTTGGATAAAGCCATCCATCTTCACTACTATCAATATGACCTTAACTATCATTATCATCTGCCTAAATTCACTGAATTTCTGTTGTACCATTCTCATACACAATAATTTTTATCTCCCTGCTATGATTTTCCTTATAGATAGGTAGAGAGGGGTGAATGCAGAAAAAAGTTATTTAAAGTTGAGACATGATGAGATTTGCTAGACTCAGGGTTTTGAATAGAACTGGATTGTAAGGTGATTCTAGTATAGATGTAGGCTGAGACTTTAAGTGGATTTACATCATGTTAGCTAGTTGGCCCTCCAGAATTGTGAATCCTTTGGCTATGGATCCCATGATCTTCTCTACTAAGTGGACATTGTGAGAGGCTGTCTCATCACTTCTGAAGAAACCTTTCTGTATAAATGTCAGTTCAGATCAGCTGAAGGAAACTGACTCAAAATCAGTGTCTGTTTTATTTATGATTTTTGTTCTTTTAAAAAAGTTATCAATAATGCTTAATAGAAAACTTTGCTTATTTAATTATCAGGTGTATATTTATAGGATGTTTTTTCCAGTGAAATAACTCTACAAGTGAAATAATTTGGATCTCTGAGAAAATTTTGTTGGTGTAACCATTATTTAGAAAAGTCAAGAATATCAGAGAAAATCTAATAGGGATTGGAGATGAGTTGTAAATATAATGAACATATTTTTGAGATTTGTCCTGTCACAAGTTGGTCCTTGTGTCCATCTGTGCCCTTTATCTCTTGTCAGTAAAAATACAAGGGTAAAAACCAAAATTTATGTTTTCTTAGCTCAAATTTACTTAGAATGTTTTGATCTTTATGGGGTTTGTTAGATTTACATAGAATAAATTTGCTAAAGAATAAACATCATAATTTTCAAAAGAATTTGTTGTATTACGTTTAAGGGAAAACTTTATCATGAGATATACCTAGAAGTCTCATGCCTTAAAGTTAAGATGCTAGTAGCTTATTTTGAGGCCTTATGAAGAATGTGAAATTATCCTCATGAAAGTAATTGAAAGTATAAACATGTATTCATTTGGTAGTCATTTGTTGTATAAACTTTTGTGTGCATTTTCCACCAGAGTCTCAAAAATCAGTCCATCTTATTAAAGGCATATGTTTGTTAATAAGACACTTTCCTACTATTTGAAAGCAATAAGTGAGAAAATAGGAACAGCTCTTTTGAAAAATGAGACACTATAGTAGCCATTGCTCATTTCCTGTTATCCAACTTGAAGACCTGTAATGCTATTCTCTTTTATCTGGTTTTATACTACATTGTTTTGTTTGAGTTTATTGTCTGTAAATGTAAGAACAACCATTTTGAAGAAAGCAAGAGACACTAGGGTAACCATTGTTAATCTCCTGTTGATATGTTTTGAAAACCTGGATAGCTTGCAATGTTCTGCTTTGAAATGCTATATTATGTTTGACTCTATTCTGTTTTCTTTTGCTTTTTTCAATCTGTTTTGTTTTGTTTTGTCCTATTTTCTTTAAAATTAAAAAAAAAGAAAAAAATTAAAAGATTTTATTTTGAAAGAAAATAAAATGAATGCTGGATATTGTACCACTTGTCTGTAATCACAGCACTTGAGGAGCTGAGGCAGGCATATTCCCGCAAATTGAAAGCCAGCCTGGGACACACAGTCAGTTCAAGTCTATCTTGAGTCCTGAACTAGTTAGGAAGACCCTGTCTCAAAAAACAGCAAA
>RJWT010017701.1:0-19234 GCA_004365215.1 Cuniculus paca | reverse complement strand
TTGTGAGGTAAAAAAACTCCTCCTTCATCAACAAAGAATTCAATGACCCATGTCCTGGGAGTAGGAGAGGGAGAGTAGGGGAAGAGGAAAGGCAGGAGAGCACCATGATCCTTGGCCAACACCAACAATAGAAAACCACTCCCAAACCAAAAAATGCCTGTAGTGTAAGTCAGGAAATCTGGGTCCGAATAGTGGCTCTGCCATTAACAAACTACTAGACTCAAACTGGTGGCCGGTGTACGTGGGCCTGCACCTCCTTCTTACCGGCTTGGGGTCACAGAGCTCCTTTCCAATCCCAGGATTATCTCACTAGCATATTTGTTTTTCTTTTGGCTTCTGGTGCTGAACAACAATGAGGAGCAACTTCCAATAAAAATCTAGTTTGGCATCTGCTAAAAAAAAAAAATACAAGGAAAGAAGATGAAAGTGTAATACAATTTTATAAAAAGAAGAATTGTTCTTGTGGAATATTGACTAGAAATTTTAATGAGTTAGCTGGCCGTCATAAATTATCTTTGGAGCAAGGTATTAAAAGAAGTGAAAAAAAGGCAGGAGGGACAAGGGAGTAATGAGGAAGGGGGAGAGGGAGAGAAGGCTAGAAAAAAGTGGGGAAGGGGAGCAGGGAAAGATGGAAGTAAGGGTGAGATTTAGGCAGAAAGACTGGGAAAACATTAAGTAAAACTTCCACAAAAGCCTCTCCTGAAAATTTTTTTTCCTGTAAATAGCATCATTGGGGCTGTAAAATATGTAAGGCAAACCTCCTTCATATTGGACATGAAACACTATCATAATTGAGGCTTGCCAGAGGCCACTTAGAAATCCAATAATTATTCAACCCAAGGGGCTTTCCAAGTGGTAAAGTAGCTTCTTAAGAGGAAATGCATATTGAGCAGTGTATCAAATCTAATTGGAATCTTGAGAAATTAGGGTCCTAAGTAGGTAGAACAGCTGGAGGATAGAGAAGGTCAGGATGAATGGCACTTTCACTTTTATCTATTGCTTTAATTATGATGTGAAAAAGAAAATCTTGTTTCTTTGTTGTTGTGGTTTGTTTCTTTGCTTGTTTTAATGCCAGTTGAGAAAGGGGTGGTTTGGAGAAATTCCCAGTTCATCAAAAGCTACCTTCAACCTGAGAACAAAGAAGTTTATTTCCTTTATTTCTTTCCCTCCAGCGTTCAAGGAGAACCAAGGAGATGCAAGAGAACTCTCTGCTGGTGTCATAACGGTGGTTGGGAATTAGTGACTGATTTGGCTTCTGGTAATGGTAGTGGGCACTGATCACTAAAGTAGAAAGGCTGTGTTTATCAAACTGAGAAAGTCTACTGGGGACCTTCGTTATTTTCCTATTTGGAAGATAAAGGGAGTTATGGCAAATTGGCAGCATCCATAGCACACTGCCCTCTTCTTTCATGAAGGGCATGCCATCCCAAACCCATTCAGCACACAGCGGTCTGATTTTCCCAGTTGCAAATGGTGCTAAAGATTCACGGTAGACCTGAACCAGGGGGTCTAGGCTGGCGTGTCTTTAGATGTGACTACCTTAGACTCTGTTTCTCCTGGCAAACTAACTGGTCTTGGATCGTATCAAAGCCAAACCATTTCATGATGAGTAAATTCCTCTCCATAATTTAGAGTACTGAAGCAGATCACCAGTGTACCACACCTGGCTTGTGCTAAGCAAGAGCAAAAGCATCAGGCTCATGTCTGGAAGAGAAGAGTCACTCACTAAAGATTCATATTGAATACACACACACAGTAGGGAGATCTGAAGGTGTATTGGGTCACTGTGATCAATAAAAACATACCCTAAAATCAGAAGCAATATGTATACTCTTGTACAATAAAATATTTTAAAATAACTTGGGAAAGAGCATTCACTCTACACCTGTAGAATGAAAGGTAGGAAAATGTCTATTATGATTCTAAACTACACCATCTTGAGCAGCTGTCACTGATACAGCTTTGAACAGTGCCATAGTTCTTCCTGGCCCCCAAATCTGACCTCTCTATGCCTTAGTTACACTTCTGCAAAAATGTGATTGATGTAATGTGGATTTTAGAGGAGATTACTGTAGACAGCCAGTGTCATTATTGCAAAAGTAGTAGAGATTATGGTAGCAGAAAACAAGGCATGTGACAGTATGTGCTTCTTGTCATGGTTATAGTAGCCATTAATTACTTCAGTGTTTAGGAGGAGCCATGCATATTTCATTTCCAGGACCTGGAGTTCATTACCATAAATACTGTTGTCACAGTTGCTCACATAAAGCACTGAGACGGTCTCTTGAGCCCTGTGATTAGTCAGGGTCTTGAAAACAAAACCAAAGCAGGTAAAAGAAAGTGAGTCCTACAGTTGAACATGCGCTAGGCACTCAGATTTATGGACTCTCCTTGTGTGAGGTGAAAGGGTGCAGAATGCCAGCTGTTTGTTGATCAGCTGCCTGTAGCACTTATCACTCAGCACTGCACAAGTACAGGGTCACTAAGTAATCAAATTCAGTAAGAATGAGTAAGATCCACCTGTTACCAAATGGGAACCCTGGGCATTGCTGTCCATACCTGGTCAGTGGCTGGACAAGCAAACTTCATCACCTGTCCTCCTTGAGTCATCAGATGATACAATGTCACTATGATGGCACCTTCCCAACACTGGCTTTCTCTTTTGGTGTCCTCTGAGGGGAAGCTGTAAGAAAGCAGTTTGATAACAGAATCTTTTGGAATTTCCTCACAGTGTCATTTCCCTTTATAGGAAATCTATAAAGTGTGCATGGAAATAGTGAAAATTAATGTACATTGACTTGGTCAGGGAATGCGAATGTTATTCATTCTGCCCAATTCTAGAAAATGCCATCCCAAGGGTGGCCATGAAGCTTCTGGATTCAAGGTGACTGTAACATGTTGGGATCTCTTATCCTAGTCTCATGAAGGTGGGGCCACATGCGGTGGACTGATAACTAAATGTTGGAAAGAACTATCATTGGTGTTCCTTGAACACTTACTAAGTGGCAGGCATGATACTAAGCCAGTTAGATACTTTCTTCACCAAATTCATACAATTACCTATCATTTTTTGTTTTGTTTTGTTTGAGATAAGATCTCACTACCAGGCTGGTCTTACACTCACTATGTAGCCCATTCTGTCCTCAAACTTACAGAAATCCTCCTGCCTCAGCCAGCCCCCTGAGTGCTGGGATTACAAGTGTGCACCACCATGCCCATTATAAAATGGAGATAAGAATATAGGAACTAAGATGCAGAGACGTAGGACTCAGTTAATATGGGTCTCTCTGACTCTGATGGGCAACCCCTTGACTGCATGCCACTTTGTACCTCTGGAATCTTTCAGGTGAAACTAGGCCCTCTCTTTTCTCTGAGAGATCCTGCAGTTGAGATTTATAAATGCCCAACCACATTCCTCAGATTTGTTCCCTATGAACTTGGAGAGGATTCTCTGATGCAGCCTAAAAGCTGACAACTTCATCTTGGACAAATGTGCACTTGTAGCCTTTTCCACATATGTATCAAGATACACAGAATACTTCTAAGCCCACAATCAGTGTTCAGTCTTATAGTTTTGCAAGTCACTTAATTGTTCCAGTGACTCACTTCATCTGTGAAATGGAAATGGTAAAATACATGCCTGTTCAAAGGTCAGGAGTGGCCCAGCTGCCCTCATTGTGCACTTTTGCTCTTTTATAACTTTATGAATCTAAGATATATGAGGTTTTTCTCCAGACCTAGATTATGGGTCCATAATTGCCTTTTTAAAAATAATGTGCTAAAGTCCACAATCACTGAAAACATGTTACCCAAGCAAGCAGTATATTCTGAATTACAGCTTCAGACATTGCTTTGGCAGTTGCTCCATGTAATTTTCTCCATTAATAACTGCTAACAACAATCATTAAATTTCTTTGATCTTTAGCCTAGCATTTGGGAGCCCAGCTTTTGTTATCTAACTGTGTGCCTAGTCCTCATACCAACTAGATTAATCTTGGTTTCCAGAACACATCTCACATTTTTGTTTCACCTTCCTGTAGTTTTACTCTTGTGATTTAGTGTCTATGTCTGAAATGACTTTCCTACTTAACTCTGACCATGTCCACCACTTTCAAGGTCAGTGCAAATGTCCTGTCCTCCCTGAAGCTCTGCCAGATTGTTTCAGTTGAGATTTCATCTCTATGCTCCACAGAAATTTATTGTGCCTTTTTAAAAATCCTACCCCCCTCTCAGAGTCTTCTTTGTACTGTTCTGTTGGTGGTACTTTCATAATTCTTATTGGGTAGTAAGAATCCTGAGGGCGAGACCTAGCTACTTTGGTCCCTAATGTATTCTTTCTGGGTCCTTACATGATGGTGTTATGGTTTGTATATAGATAACCACCCCCAAGCCTCATGTAGTCATGGAAGTGGCTGAATCCAACATTTACAATTGATTCGTTATGTAGCACTGGGACTGGCGGTGTGAGTCCTGCACCCACCCAGGGGTGGAGACAACATACAATGTAAGGTCAGAAAGGAGACATGTTTTTCCCCCTTTTGCATGGTTCACTCTTGCCACTTGCAGCTGCCATGAACAGCTGCCCCTCAACCATGCTACCCTGCCTTAGAACTAGCTGAGTATGGACTGAAATCTCCAGAAAATGTAAGCTAAATAAACCTTTTCTTCCCTAATTTTGGGCATCAGGTATTTTGTCTCAACAATGAGAGACAAGTAACCAAGACAGAATTTGGTACCAGGAGTGGGGTCGTTGCTGTGACTGTACCTGACCATGTGGTTCAAGAGCCTTGTGGAATGGCTTGTGGGAAGAGTTTGGAAAGGTCTGGAGATGTTGCCTGAGAGAGTAGAGCTGGACCGGCTTAGGCTGTTCTGCATTGGAGATTCTGGTCAGAGCTCAGGAGACCAGAAGGATGATAGAAAGCCTGTCAGTAAAGACCAGGCTTAGGAGGTTTCTGCTGGAAGGACTGCATTGGGTGTTGGCCTCCACAGGATGTGTGCTATGGCTTGGCAGAAAGTTTGTCTGCATTTTGCTTGTGTCCAGAGACTTGTCTAAAACTGAGATTAAGGGCGGTGGCCTGATTAATCTGGCAAAAGAAATTTCAAGGCAGTCCAATGTGGAGGCTGTGGCATGGCTATTGTTGGCAGCTTTTAGTCAGATTTATGTTGGGAATGAAGAGCAAAGAGCCCAGCATGGTGATTTAAAATGTTGTAAGTTTGGTTGGAAAGCTGTGAACTGTAAAGATAGAGCTGAAACTTCTATTGTTGAGAAGGAACAAAAAAAAATAAAAAAGATGGCCTAGGGACATTCCAGGAAGCATCAGTTCTCTACCCTTTACAGCCTCAAAGATACAAAAGTGAAAGACTTTGCCCCGGGGGAGAAAGCTGCAGAGCGCCACATTCCAGAATGGTGACAGAGGCCACATGAGGTTTCAGAATGGCCAAGACATAGAGAATCAGTTCCTTGCAATCAGGTTCAGAGTGCTCAGCAATCCAGGCACTTAACCCCTATAGCCAAGAAAGAAAAAAGCCTGGCTACTTCCCCAGCTGGCAGCGGACATTGGCAGCATCCATGTGGTGCTGGTTTTAGGCACATGGAGAATGCACGCATTCTGAGGTTAAAGAGGCTTCCACCCCAATTTCAGAGGGCCTGGGAGGCCAGGCAGTGTGCCCCTGAGAGGGCAATGTGTGAAGCTGTGAGTGTGAAGCCAAAGTGGAGACCCCAGAAGTTTGAAAAAGCCAGCAGCGTGGATCGTCTAAGGAAAGCTGCAGAGATTGAGCAGAGTGGGCCTAAGAGAGAAGCTGTGGGAACTAAAACCCCTAAAAGTGCCATGGGGGTGGAGCCACACAAGCCCTTTGGAGCTTACAATTTGCCACAGATGGCTTCAGATGCTGGACATACAGCTATGAGATTTAACATTTGCCCTGCTGGATTTTGGACTTACTTTGGTTCCAATACCTTGCATTCCCCTGTTTGTAACTTTTGGAATGGTAATGTCTGTCTCATGCCATTGCATGCTGGAAGTGTTTAACTTTGTTTTCATTTGTACAGGGACTTGCAGCTAAGAGTTTGCCTTAGATGTTGGAGGAGACTTGGGACTTGGACTTTTCAGCAATGCTGAAACTGTTAGGAATTTGGCAACTCTTGGAGATGGACTAAATGTCTTTTGTATAAAGGACGTACATGAGTTTTGGGGGGCCAGGGGTGGAATGTTACAGTTTGTATATAGATGGCCCTCCCAAGCCTCATGGAGTCATGGAAGTGGTTGAATCTAATGTTTATGATTGACTCATTGTGTAGCACTGAGATTGCTGGTGTGAGTTCTGCACCCGCCCAGGGGTGGAACCAACATACAATGTAAGGTCGGAAAGGAGACATGTTTTTCCCTCTTTTGCACAGTTCGCTCTTGCCACTTGCAGCTGCCATGAACGGCTGCCCCTCAGCACACCACCCTGCCTTGGAACCAGCTGAGTATGGACTGAAACCCCCAAAACTGTAAGAAATAAACCTCTCCTTCCTTCACTTCGTGTGTAAGGCATTTTGTCTCAACAATGAGAGGAAAGTAACCAAGACAGATGGAGAAAGTGTTCTTTTGCCCTGGCTTCTCCTTGCCTTCTTTTCTTCCTCCTTCTACTGCCTCTTCCCTCTTTCACTCCCTTTCTTCCATCTGCTCTGCTTCCTTTTTCTCTTCCTTCTCTTTTTCTTAGTATTAATCTTTGTTCTCTTCTTTTGTCATTAATTTCATAATGAAGACCTTACCAATCCACATGACCTCACTGGCTTGAATTGTCTTCCAAAAGTTACCACCAAATGTCCCTAAATACCATCCTTCTGGAGAGCTAAGGCTTCAACATATGAATTTTGAGACAACAGAATTCAATCCGCATAAGCACTTACACATTTATCAATGTAACCTAAGGATACAACAATAAACTACATGGTCAAAAATCCCTGTTTCATGCAGTTTGCATTCATTTTTGTAGAAAAAGTGTGTGTAGTCAGAATAATGGCTCTCAAAGATTATGTAACATATCTCCATAACCTGTGAGTAGGTTACATTACCTTGCAAAGGGGAATTGGTTGCAGATGGAATTAAGTTTGTCAGTCGCTGACATTAACATGGAGAAATCAGGATGGGCCCAGAGTAATCACAAGGGTCCTTATAAATAGAAGAGGAAGGCACAAAGATCAGAGTGATGCAATAAAAGGATTTGAGCTTTCATCACTGGCTTTGAAAAGGGGAAAAAGGACTACAAGGCAAAGAATACAGGTGGCCTCCAGAAACTGGTAAAAACCAGAAAAAGAATTTTTTCCAGTGGACTTCAAAAAGGGCTTCAGCCCTGCTAAAACCTTTATTTGAGCCTAAGGAAGGCTGCATTGCACTTCTAACCTCCAGTACTATAGTAAATTTGTATTGTTTTAAGCCATTAAGCTAATGATATTTTGTTCCACAATCACAGAAAATGAATATGGCCAGTAATAAAGTAAGTAGTAAGTAGATGACAGTGCACTCTGTGGAGAAATTGGAGCAAGGAACGTGGATGGGTGTGTCAGAGAGGATGGTTGTGCTGTTTGTTTGTTTTTTCAGACAGGGTCTCACAGTGTGGTCCAGGATGGCCTTGAACTTACTGCGTAGCCCAGGCTGGCCTCAGATCCTCCTGCCTCAGCCTCCTGAATGTTGCAATGACAGAGTTGTGCTTTTAAATAGGACTGAAAGGGGAGGACTCTGACTTTTGAGAGAAGAGCTGAAGAAAGTGAGGTAGTATATTAGCCATGAAGTAGCCGAGCAATCAGGAAGACACGCAGGCAGGGGGAACAGCAAGTATTAAGGTCCTATGGTAGGTAGGAGTTTCTCTGTCATTTTTGGTAGCCAAAGAGGACATCATGAATAGAGGCATTTGGATGGGAAAGCTGATAGGAGATGATGTGTGGAAAATTGATATTCTTAAATTCTACTGAATATATTTCCAAACCATAAAATGTGTGGTCAGAATTATAAATACCATAGTCATTTGATACTCCCCAATCAGCATGCACTAAGATGCTATCATAAGGAAAGATATGCAAGACCCAATTACTTTCCTCAGGAAGGCAGGGAGGTCATATTCGAAGATTCCTACCATGAACTGAGAATGCTTTCTGAATTTAGTTTATCTTTTAGAATCATCCTTTGGGGCTGATCATTGCTTCCCTAGTTTACGCAGGAAGATCCTGCTGCTCAAGGTTGTAGGTAGGCCAAGATTGTTCAGTGAGGAGTGGTAGGCCAAAGTCATGCTTCAAAGATCATGGTCATTCCATTACTACCAGCTTGTTCTAGGAACTAAAAGCTTTTCCAATGCTTTCTGTGTCAGCCAGTCCATGGCATTTTTCAACAACTTGAAGATCTTAGAGGAGGTAAGCCATTTGCCTTTCTCTGGGGGCCTTCGACATGACCGCTCTGGACCTAGAACGCATCCTTTCTCACTCGACATCTTTCCTGACTCCATGGCACGAGGGTCAGCGTCTTTTCTGCGAGGTTGAGAGTCCCCTTTGCATATGCCTCATGTCTCTTCTGGAGGGAAGATGATCTTAAGAGCGTTCAGACTTCTCGGCCCCTCCAAGTTGTTTTTGCACAGGCGGCCGCCAGGGGGCCCCTTCCCGCGCCCCGCGCTGGCCGAGCCGGGCGGGCTGCGCTGCGCTGCGCTGCGCGCCGGGAGCCTGTGGGGGCTGCTTCGCGGTGGCGGCGGCTGCGGCTCGAGCCCCGCTGTGCTGGGCCGAGAGCCCGCACGTGGCTCGGCCGGCGCTGCCCTTCCTGCTGGAGCTCGCGCCCGCTGCTGCTGACCGGCGAAGGGAGCGGACGGGGCCCTGCGCTGAAGGTAGAACCCCACCGAAAGGGATCCGCGCCGGGTGAGGGGAAGGGCGCCACCACGCAGCTCCCGATCGCCATCGCCGTCGCGCCCCGGCGGGCAGGGTGCGGGGCACACCTGGGGCAGGTGCCGCGGGGGGCGGGAGGTGGGGGACCCTCTCCCCGCCAGTCGCCCGCGGGCTTCCGGGGTCAGAGCCCGCTCGGACCCGTGTCCGCGCCTTGGCTTGCGGCCCGGCCCCCGGTGCGCACTTCCCGGGCAGGAACGAGGGTCCACTTCCTTCCCGACAGGGACCCGTGGCCTGGATTTTAAAAGACGTCCCAGTAAAACCCCTTCCGGGCGCACATGTGTTCCCCAAGTTCTCCCGGTCTTAGATGCCTGCAGGTTGCACGCCGGGCTGTGGGTGGCGGGAAGACAAACTTTTACGAAGTGCGCCTGGGCGGGGGGCGCGGCGCGGGCGCCGGCATCGAGCGCGAGGACTGCGGAGGGGGCTCCGCGCTCACCGGGCACCCCCGGGGCTGCTGGGGCTTCGGGGGGGGGAGGAGGTACAGAGGGAGCATAAATCCTGCCCTACTCGTAGGCCGAGAACTGTCAAACATCTGGGATCCCGGCCCCCTCCTTTCCCTGTGCCCGAGGCGAAACCGCAGCCCCCCTGCACCCCTGCGGCGCGGGGTGCAGAGCCGATCCCGGCGCCTGGCGCGCCCCCGGGAGCGGAGCCACTCCGCGCTCCCTCCTGCCCGCCTTGGGGACCCCTTCCCAGAATCCTTGCCCCCGCGGACCGCGCCGCAGACCCGGCTGGAATCTGCGCGAAGGGCCTTTTGTTTCTCCGCGGTCCCCCTATTGTTTGCTTTCCCAACATCTGCTGGGGCTCGGGTAGGAGAGGAAGCCCGGCTCGTCCCCGGCCCAGCCTTCCCCGCCAGCCGCTGGGCCCGCGCGGGTCGGGGATTGGACCGGGGCAGTCGCGGAGCCGGAGGCCGCCCCGCCCGGCCCTGCGGGAGAGGGCGGAGGGAGGGAAAGTGGCTCCTTCCCCGCCCGCTCGGCTGCGGTGGCCCCGGGCGCATTTCTCAGCTCTCATCCCGGGCGCGCGTGGGGCGCCAATCCGAGGAGGGTGCTGCTGCCCGAGCGCTGGACGCTTGGTTCCGCCTCGGTCGAGGGTGGCCGGTGATTGGCTCTAGGGAATTGTTAGTCGACGGCTAAAGGCCTTGTGGCTGGGCCGCGGCCGGCGCGGCGGGAGGGCCGGGGCCGCTGTGGTAGGAGAAAGCCGTACTCTGGGGTTTGCGACTTCCCAAGGGCAAGAGGGCCGGCGGTGCTCCAGAAGAAGAACCGAGCTGCGGGCAACCTAGGAACTGCCTGGAAACGGGGGTGCAGTGGCAGAACTGCACTCTGGAAGGAGTTCTGACTTCTGGCAGGGCTACAAGTTAAAATTCAAAGCCCTCTTAGTACTGTACAAAAAGCAGAGCATGGACATGCGGTGCAGGTAGGGCCACAACAGTATGAGTTTCCCAATCTCTGGAAACAAGGTGGCCCGGGATGGCCCTGAGTTCCCCTGTGGGCCCCCCACAAGATTACAGGTGGCCCTGGTCTCTGTGCGGGTTAGCTACTAACAGATTACGTTGATTCTTATGTTAAGGAATTAGAGCAAAAGCAAAGCACCCACCCTGAGAAAACGGCCCCCACATGGGCTTCAGAGAGTCGGGGGGAGGCTGGGCTTGTGCACCTGTTGGAACCTGTATCTCTTCATAGCCTTGCGCTTGACTTGATGTGGCTGGTTTTTTCTGTCGGTGTCCAATCAGTCACTTCCAAAGCCAATCAGTTACACTCCTTTTGTTTTCCCACAGTTCTCACTGCAGCTCAGGGGAGGAGGAGGCTTATGGGGTGACACCTGTAAACATGTACAGTTCAAACTTGAACCCAAGGCCTCTTGCATGCGGGGGAAGTGCTCTACCACTGAGTTACACCCTCAGTACTCATTTTTTACTCGTTTCCTTTTTACATATGTAACAGAATTTTTGAGCGTCCATTAAAAAAACAAACAAACGGGGGGGGGGGGAAAGACTGCTACGTCAGGAATATGGACACACAAAACTTTCTCCACAGATTTCCGGATATTTTTAACAGCAGGACCACTCAAACAAAAACAAAATCAAAAACAAAATCTTCCACGTACTAGAAGGTGCTTTAGCAAACATTTTGTGATACAAATGATTCTCCAAAGTAGGATTCCTTTGAAATTTAGCAACAGCAGCAAAGCAACCAGAAAGATCTGCTTGAGCAGACCGGCTTTGGGTTTTGCTTGTGAGCTCAGAATGGCATCATGAACAAAGTGAGAGGACAGTGCTTGTCTTCGTCTACCCCTGTAAGGAAGCACACAGATAAATTTGTATAATTTCTTTAATTTTAGAATTTGAAAAAATTCCTCCAACAATTATTGTAGAAGAAATAGAAAGTAGAGAAGTGAAAACTAAAAAGAGAAAGAACAGATAATAGTGTAAACAAGCTGCAGTGAATGATCTTATCCAAATTTTTCAGAATAAACTTCTGAAGCTATGATAGGGGTTGGTACACTTATTAGAATTTTTTTATTTAAAAACAAAAAAAGGATAAAAATGATACAGAATTTCAAAAAAATAGGAAATTAACAGTAGTTAGTATATTGCATATTGTTGTCTTAAGATTGCCATTTGCCCTGCAATAAATATGCACTAGTTTATCTTCTCCCCAGCAGTGCACACGATGCTCTGTTTCCTATACCCTACTCATACTCTTTATTCCCGTTTTCCATCTCTGCCATGTTGCTGAGAGGGATATCTTATTGCTGCCTTATTTTGCATTTCTAATAAAAAATAAGATTAAATATCTTTCATATGGTGTTAACATTTCTTCCTTTATGATGTTGTCAATTTGTGTACTTTTTTATTTTTTAATGGAGTGATTCTTTTTCTTCTGATTAGATTTGCCCTTTTTAAAGCATGCTGTCCTGACTTCAGCTCCTGCTGGAACAATCAGATAATTTTTGACTGGAAAGATTCTCTTTCTCTGTCTCTCTCTCTCTTTCTCTCTGGCTAGAATCCAGGGCCTTACATTCTAGGCATGTACTGTACCACTGAGCTACATCCCCAACCCCTTTGGCCATTCTTCCTTCATTCGTAGTAAACACTTGACAAAACTGCACCATAAATTACTAAAGAAGGTACCATCATCCCAGTAGAGTTATTGGAGAGACCAGGCAAAGCCATCATTACAAAAACTCTTAGAAAATACCAAGTATATATTTTGTGTTTAGTAGCTTGTGTGCCCCACCTCCTTAACTTATAGTGCTCCCCCCACCAAAATCTGGAACAACTCTATTGCCAAGTTGCTTTTACTAAATATATTACACTATCTCATTTGTTGATGGATCTTTCTGCGAATAACCCAGATGCCATGATCCTCAAATTATTCTTTGAAATATTTTTTCTAACCTTTTGATTGAAAATGGCTTCACTTTTATCATAAGAGTCTCTTTCGTAAATTGTTTTGAGCCTTGTGCTTGGAACAGTCTGGAATCTGAAGAGTTTAGCAGTAGTATTAGCAGGAGAGGTCCTCCCAAGGGCTGAGCCAGGTCCCCTTCATCCTCTTTTGTGCATCTGTGTACTCCTGGTCACTGTGTTAATTCTTGCTTGAAAGTAGATG
The DNA here is from genome assembly GCA_004365215.1 of Cuniculus paca. Taxonomy (NCBI): domain Eukaryota; kingdom Metazoa; phylum Chordata; class Mammalia; order Rodentia; family Cuniculidae; genus Cuniculus; species Cuniculus paca. Next base: position 6,721 of record RJWT010017701.1, on the reverse strand, counting down.
ATCCCGAAATGGAATAGAGAAGAGAAAGAGAGACATTCATTTAGCTAAGTAATGAATTGAAATGGGTCAAAGGTCATACTAGAAAAATTAAGTTAGGCAGGGTGTGGTGGTGCACATCTGTAATCCCAGCATCCTGGGAGACTAAGGCAGGAGGAGACAAGTTCACTCCCACCCGGGCAATTTAGCAACTTAGTTGGATGGTGTCTCAAAATAAAGCGGTGGGGCGTGGGCTGAAGATATAGCTCATTGGAAAGGCCCTGGATTCAGTCCCTAGTAGCACAAAAAAGTAAACATAAGCCCATAAATGTTAAATAAGAGAAAATATATTATAATATCACATATTAGAATGGCTAGTTTACTCAACTGACCCAAAGTAGTTTTCACTGGGGAAAATCCAAAGTAAAAATCTTCTATAATATGACTACAGGTATTCATTGAGAGAGACAGAAAGAGAGAGAGAGAGAGAGAGAGAGAGAGAGAGAGAGAGAGAGAGAGGACATACTTTGTCTAGCATTTTCCATGCCTTTAGATGTAGGAATCAAACAATATATACCAGTCATGATAAGCACAAATGGTCTGCTTTAGAATATAGGCTCCCAAGAGTTAAATAGGAGCTTAATTACCATCTAATTCAGCCAACCATGCAAATTTTCACTTTCCATGCAAAACAGAGCTTCACTTGGGGTGGGGGACTGGGCATTGAACCCAGGGAGCACTGAGTTACATCCCCAGCCCAGCAGGGGATGAATTTTTGATCCTCTTGCCTCAGTCTCCTGAGTAGCTATGATTATAGGCATGCACCTTCACGCCTGGCTGAATCTTCATTGTTGAAGTAATGACTTACCATTCTTCAAACTGCGTTATTTCAAATAAAACAAGCTGACAAGCAAATGGGTCAGGATGGCAGCCTTTTTTCTCTGGGCAAGAGGTAGGGAAAGTAAGGGATCTGTCTCTGCAGGGCTTACATAATAAACTCTTTTTATGTGCTGAACTTTTATAGAATAAAGAACCTTGGTAGTGAAGGAGAGAGTCTTGAAAGGTTACATTTTTTCAACATTCTCTGGTCCCTATCTTCTAGCCATTGTCTGGTAACCTTCAAAGGTAGAGCAAAACCAATACAACATGACCAAAGGAAGGAGGTAGAAATAGTAGATGGCGGAGAGAAAATCTTATTCCTTTCAACCTATCTTTAAGACTTTCTAACAAGAGTCATGGGTCACCCAGGCTGAAGTTCCTCTCCTTAGAGAGCTGAATCTGACTGAAATTCCAATGTCAAGCTTTAGAGACAGCAAATCTAAGCCACCTACCAGCCATGCAACTGAGGTTAGGACCCCCCCCATACCAGGATAACACAATCATCTTTACAAAAGAAGATGAAGGAAGAAAGGAGGAGATTTGGGGAAGGAAATGGAATTTTAATTCTAAAAATATACCTGATTTTCTCTGAGTAGTTCTGTGAATCTCAGAAAGTAGGAGAAACATCTTTTGATTTCCACTGCCACAATTTTCCAGGCACAATAGCTGTAGTTCTTATGCTTCAGGTAATTTTCTATTCTTTGGAAGTAACCCCTCAGTGCTAGTTTGCTCTGCCCAATGACCTGAACTCCCAAGTGTTCCATTTCATGTGTTTCCATTTCTTGCATATCTTTATGTTCTTTCTTCTCTTCCTCCCAGCATTGTTTCAGGCGTTCCTTTTGCTCAGAAAGTCCAATTTTGATTTGTGTCAGCAATTCCTCTTCCCAAATGGAGTTGTTGGTGTGTCGACTGAAGATATTGAAGGCCTGTATGGAAATCTCATAGAAGACTTCTTTGATGTCCCTTTCCACAGGCTGGGAGTATGAGAGGATATTTTGGGGCAATCCAAAACCTTGGATGTCTTTTAGACATGTTACAGGAAATGGATTGCTCATATTGATAAGAAGTCTCTCATTTTCCTTGGTGACTGTTCTCAAGTGAGCATTCTGTGAGTTACAGTACTGAGACTGAATGTGTCTAATTAACAGACCCACAAGGAACATAAGCCATGAATATTTTGGAATCATGTCAGCCTTGATTCTCTATTTTTTTCCCCCCTAGGAAAAAAAATTCACACCACCCAAGGTTTTACATCCTCTTTCATGTGACTTTATATACCTGAAAATCTTTAGCGGGAGGAGTTTTCTCCTTAGTCATTTTGCAGTTCTCAAGGTTACAGCTCCTTTCCTTTGTCTCTGAGGCTTTTTTTTTTAAACTGAGTGACTCCTCTGACTTAGGCTATCTTACTTTGTTTTGTTTTTAAGTGCATAGAGCATTACTATTGCATTACCTTAGGTATCTAGATGACCCACCCCAGCACTAAAGAATCTTACAACATAATTAATACAGGGGGCTGAGAATATACTGAATATCAAAGAGTTTTAAAAAAAAATCACTGAACTCTGTCTATTACATAAGAGAATAGTCCCTCAGGTGAAAAAAAAATATATATATATTTATATTACTGGGGATCGAACTCACAAGCTTGTACTTACCAGGCAGGCACTTGAGCTGCTGAGCTAAATCCCCAGCCAGGAAAATATATTTTTGTACCTGACCCTATAGGTAAACCTCTTCTCTCTGAGTTAATTACAGGCATTATGATTAATGATAGCTAGGTCACCAGAGATTAAGAGTTTAGGTTTTTCCAATTTTTTTTTTTTGTCTTTTCTTGAGACAGGGTCTCACTATGCAGTTCAGGCTGGCCTTGAGCTCACTTTGTAGCCCAGGCTGGTCTCAAACTTGCAACAGTCCTCCTGCCTCAGCCTCCCGAGTGCTGGGATTCCAGGCGCGTGCCACCACGCCCGGCTTCCTTTAGTATTTCAACATGTTCACTCTGGAATACTTCGAAGGAAAAATCAATTTCCCTTACGGTTCAGTTCCAATTCAGTTGATAGGAACAGCATAATTGTGTGGGAGTTCAATGTACTGTTCTTGCAGCTCTCCATTTAAAAACAAAAAAACTTTATGTATATAGCCTACATTTATGATCACACACACATTCAACCTACACACAGATCCTAGGAAATGCAAAGCACCCCTAGGAGCCATAATTTCTTACATAGCTTGTGTAACTTCTACCTGGAATAGCTTGAACCATCGCAGTTGGAACTGCTTGTTCTTCTTTTGGGCATTTGCAGTGCCTTGCCTTCCTTCATTATGGGTTTTCTAAGTGGCTAACTGTATGAGTGTTGATGTCCCAAGTACTCGCTTTGCAGCTCAGCTGGCCCGTGATACTTGGTGTTCTTGCCCTTGTTTGAAACAGTACAGCAGTACTCACCAAGGGAAGGGCTGTTCACTTGCTTGACTGTAAGAAGTTTGCTCCTAGGTGGTGGAGGTGGCAACACATTTGGCTGTTGTCAATTGTCTTGAACTTCTGTATATTTTCTACTATGCATGGATTTGTCATGTTAGCCCTCTCACCCTAAGTTTCTTCCCATTGTCAATCCATATCACATATATATTCATTTATTCAAAAACTAATTTAAAGCCTTTATTACAGGTAAATCGTGGCCCGGGTCCAGCAGAAGAAGTAAGGTGTAGTACAGTGATCTGAAGGAGCCCACAATTGAAAAAGCAGGCATGTCCAGAGTGTTTTAAGAAAAATAATGTTAGTGTTTTCCTACAGCATTGACCTCATTCTTCACCTCATCCTCTTGTACTGTAAATGTTAATTGACAGTTTTCATGACAAAGAAGGAAAGACGTTTGTGTGCATATATGCTCCTCTCTCTGCCATTAGGATTTCTTGACTTAGCAAATAAGCATACAAAACACTCCTGGAGTATTTGAGATATACCTGCACTACAAAAAAATCATTGACCATTTATTCAACTTTCAAATTTAACTGGCCGTCTTTCTCTGGTAACCTATTTACCATGCAAGCTTGTAGTGATCTCTCTGAGCAGAGTTAAAAAATGACATTGCCCTTCTGCAGGAACCCTTTCCTCTGCTATCTTTCCATCTCCTGCACAGTTGCATTCCGTTTCTTTTCTCTACGTGGATTTTACCTTTGCACCTATCCTAACAGCAGTGTGTACTCCAAAAAGGGCACGTACACACACAGATACCCTCACATAAGGGTATCTCACATAAGGTTGCTAACTGCTCCAGTGAGAATCATTATCAGATGATCAATCACTTGGTGATGCCTGTGTTTTGTGAAAGCCCTGTTAACTGAACATATCTCAAAACATAATCAGAAAGCTGAAAAGAATGACGGAGTAAGGGAATATTATCTCTAAATAGGCCTGTCGTATCTACCCAGTCTGTCATTAGAAGGATATGCATTGGTATGCTAGCTTTGTTTCTGTGTTATCTGCTCTTACTTCCCTTGCCTGTCTGGGGCTGGTTTGTATGTATTCTGGCTGTCCTTAGAGGGAAAACTCATTAGCACGGGCTGCCCACACAGGACTGTGAAATCTATGTGATTGTAAGGCTAAGCGTAATGGGCAAGATGCAATTTGTTTGACAAAATGGAGAAATGAGGCATTTCAGTCTAGATGAGATAACTCTGAATCAACTCAGGCACATGGCATCTGCTGTTAAGATTTATTGCTTCCCGTGAAGATGCAAGTTTCAAGCCAGTGTGAGAGTAACATGTTGATCATCCTTGTTACTCAGTACCTGTGCATGAGTCAGTTGTGGGATCAGAGGTGACTGAGCATGAGAGAGCCCAGGGACGGGGAGCTTGTGTTCAGAATAGGCAGTACTTCCCAGTAGGCATGAAGACAGTGCTCACCACAAAATTATGCATAACTGTGTAGCCTGGACCAACGCTGCCAGCTCTTCAACTCTTGTCACTGCCTTCTCTTTGGGGCCAACCTATCACTTGGTCTGCTCATCTCTTTCTTGGTTGTACTCTTAATGTTGTACCTGATGTAGAGGTTCATAATGACTATGCAAGCAATACATGCATATGTCCATCTTGGGAAAATTCAAGCTGTTAGCAGTTTGGGCTCGTGTCATGCCCCCTCCTTCCTTACCACCGTGGCTGCAGTTAGCACTATAGTCTGTGCCTTTGTTTATGTTTATGTCTTCTCCCACCAAGTTCCACGAGGGTAGGGGCAGCAACTGGCTTATTTGCTGCTCCCTACAGAAAGCCCAGCAGGACCCACAGAGGTTAGGAGACCTGGATCCCTCCTGAGGTGGGAATGGGAGAACTTGTATGTGTATTTTTAACCAGAACACAATTATAGAAATTGCAATATGCTTTGAAGATTAATCCTGTAAGTGTATCTCTGTGACTGTATATATTTTAAAATCTACACTAGAAGTCCTTTATGAATATGAGACCCAAAAAATACAGTTCACAAGACTTGATCTGTGATAGATCCAGACACCTAAAGTAGCACAGGGTACATAGTAGGTGCTCAGTCATTATTTATTGGATGACTGAATGAAAATAATGAAGCCATGTGTCAGTGACAGAGAACTTAGTTCTTGGTTTTTATGTAGAGATATAGATAGAATGCAGTCAGATGTTAGGATAGATCAAGGAGTTCAAAGAATGACAGATGGCAACTCCAGTGTCTTCTATTCCTGATGTTTTCTCTTTGATATTCCTTGAGGCTGTGGGCATTTTTGTAGTTCTACTCTAATGATATCATGCAGTTTTGTGTTGGTTCCTGCATGTATCTTCCCCTCCAGAAGGGAAAGGTAACTTACTTGATTCTGTTCCAGGGCAGCTCTTTCACAAAGGCATGAAATGTTCGTTGGATTAGAAATGGCTGTGTGATTTCTTGTAGTTCTGATGGCTTATTGAATATTAGCCTGTGTGGAAAAACTGCTGAGAGGTTTTAAGACACCCCACATCACCACTTTTCTTTGGATTAGATGTTTCCAGTGGCTGTTATTTTACCATGTCACCATTAGGGAGACTTTGGACAAACTAATGCCCAGTTCTCTTTAATAGCCCACCTGAAAACTATGCACACTGTAACTTCCCCACAGGAATAATTTGAATTGTTGGAAAGTGATAAAAGATGTTTACCACAATGAATAAGTATTTAAGTAAATAAATATGCATTATTAGTTAAACCTACTCTCTAGTTTGGAATAATCAATGTAGCCTCCATCCATATCCTTATTCCACCATATGCTTTATCATGGGCTTCTCTAGGTCTTTTGAACCCTAATGGGGTTTTCACTTCTGGGCTGGTAGAAGGAGTTTCAGATGGTGGCAAATGAGAGATGTCATCTACCAGAAGAATCCTTCCTTTTTATTCACTGAGTAAATGTGAATTTCTTCCCAGAGCACATCCAAGAGAGCCTACAACTGGGGAAAAAGAGCTCCAGATGGAGTAGGTGGTAGACAGAAGTATCCTCTTATCTTTGATGAATATTGAAGAAGTTGTTGGATGACTGAATGAAAATGGGTATGGGAGCTGAAGATGGGCGTGGGAGAGAAGTGTCCTCTCTGAATTACTGTCAGCTTGCATGTAGTTATCATGGTTCTTGATATTTATGAAGAAGAAAGAAAGCTTTATTACAGAAAAGTTTAGGCGAGTTTCCTTAGACTGGCAAAGGACTCGCATGCTGCAACACTATAGAAATTATTTAGTATCTAAGCAGTCTCTGGCACTGGGAGTGATGTCTGGGATAATCTAGACCTAGGGAGAGTGGGAAGGGGCCTCTTTTCCTCTTGACAATAGCCCTGTTCCCAGGTACCCTGTGAAATCTTGATGCCAAATCTCAGAATAGGGTAT
>RJWT010017700.1:0-19210 GCA_004365215.1 Cuniculus paca | reverse complement strand
TTTCCTACAGACTAGAGTGTTCAGTATTGTATCCCTGATAAAAGCACATTTGAAAGCACACAAGAAGAAAAAAGAACAACCTTCATAATATCTGGGCAAGAGAATTCAAAAGAAAAAGATCGTTAAGCAGTAAGAATTTACATGAGAAAGGCTTTGATATATTAGGATAGCAGAAGAGAAGCCAATAATTTTCTGTGAGTGGTAGAAAGCATCAGAGACATAGTGGAGTTGAGAGGGTACATTATTTTTGCTAATATCCAGACTTTGTCCTTTCTTTTAAGTACGTACAATAGAATTTAAGGAATGACGTGATGTATGTCCTTACATTTTAAAAATAAGTCATCTATTGAGGTGGCACACACAAGATACATGACCATTTAGGACTTTAAATTTTGTCTTTCCATCCCTTTCTTCATGTACTTTTTTACCTGAATTTTTAAGTAACCATTTTTATTAGCTCCTGTATAGAATTATCATTAAGTACATGCTAGGACATAAAAGAGATTGTATATATGTTCTCATGTCATTAATTTTTATACATTAATGTTTCACAATTTCATAGGCTCCTTTTCTTCATTTTTATTCGAATATATATTTTTGAGAGCTCTACAAGAGTAAAGAGATCATTACAGTCTTTGTTAGTATAGGTGCACACTGTTCCATCATACTATATGATCCCATGCATGATGATTTCATTATCGTCTTGCTATATTTGACTAGTTCTGTTATTGCCAGTTTTGTGGTTACAGTGTTAAAAAAAGAAAAATTCTAATATTCGATTGATATATATATTATATTTATAATTCGACAACCAAATATGTGTATTGTCAAGAGTTGAGGTGGCTTTGAGAAGTTGTAGCTAAGTGTTTTTGGCAAAATTCCTATCGTGTGACTTGCAACATCTGTGTACTCATTAACTGCCATAGAGGATATAATTTTAACCTATCTTTATATGACTGGCATTAAACATCTTTTCTTATATTATTGGATGTAGACATTTATTTCCTATGAAACATCCATTTCTCTCTTGCTTATTTTTAACTTAGGTTATTAATTTTCTTTTTCTTTTCAATTCTTCCTTATACTGGAAAGAGTATGTTGTGCTTTGTGCTCTGAATCATGAACATTTTTTGGTTTTATGTTTGGTCTCGCCATGCCTTTAATTTTAATCCTAATGTAATAAAATTTCTGACTATGGAAATGATTCTTGCCATTTTGTTTAGAATAGTTCAATCAGTTTAGCTTTACTAATTTGAAAAAGGTACTCATGTAAGGTGACACTTTCAATGTCAATAATATGTAGGCAGTTAAATAATCAAATCCAATGAAAAACATACACTGGAGATGCAGATTTGTAGGCTGTTACTATATAAATGATGAGTAAAATCATAAAACCTGATGAAATTCCGTAGACAATTCGAGCACAAAAGAGAGGAATAAGAATTGAGTCCTGGAGACTGGAATAAAAACTAACAAAATGAGAAAAAGTTAAGAAAAGATGGCAGTCAGAAAGGATTCAAAGAAATGTAATCTCAAAACCCAATGGAGAAATATCAGCAGATGAATAATCATCTATATGTTCAATAAAAGAGATCTTGGAATAGTTCATTTAACTACACAGTATGAATGATAAGTGTTTTAAATAATCTGTTTGGTGGAGTGATGATATAAAAGGAAGGCTGAGGATATAATGAGGCTTAACTGTTTATTTTTAATTTGTGACAAATAAAATTTCATGACGAAATAATGAGAGAATAAAAATAGTTAATGAACTGTGTATCGCTACTTCATAGTAGTTACTCAGAGTACAAGACAGAGACAGAAGATTCTCCCTTACGAAAAAGAAACAAACAGATAATAGCATAAAACTTTCTTTTCAATGAACTAAGATAAACTAGTAGTATGAATGAAACCAGTAAGCAAGGTGTGGTAGTGCATGACTGTAATCTTAGCACTTGAGAGTCTGCGTAAAAAAGATTGCCTCAAATTTGAGACTAGCTTAGGCTACAATAGTGAGTTCAAGACCCTGTCTCCAAAAAAAAAAAATGAACACACAAACAAACAAATAAACAATAAGTGAAGCCAATTAGCTTGTATATTAAGTATTTTTGAAACAATGAAATAGGTAATTGGAGGGATTATTTGAACTTCTTACTTCCTATTTATTTATCTTCTACTTTGCTCCCACCTGTATCTGTATGGCTTTTCATATAAGAGAAACCATGTGATCCTTGAGCTTCCATGACTTATTTTACTTAATATGATGTTCTCAAATTGCATCCATTTACCTTTGAATACCTCACGTTTATCTTTCTTTATGTCAGAGTAGTTCATACACACTGTCTCCAAGATCAAGCTATTATAAATTATGCTACTGTAAACATGGGACGCATGTATCCCAGTAATATAATTTCAGTTCTTTGAGGAAGTTACCTAGAAGGGAAATAGCTGGGTCAACATGCAATTTCTGTTTAGTGTTTCAAGGAATATCCACACTGATTTCCATAGTGGTTGTAATTTTTTATGTTCCCACCAACAATGTAAAAGAGTTCATTTTTCCCCCACATCACCAACATTTGTTATTATTTGATTTTTTGATGATAGCCATTATTTCTGGAGAGAGATCTGCTGTCAATGTAGTTTTACTTTGCATTTCTCTAATGACCAATGATTTTGAACATTTATTCATGTATTTGTTGGCTCTTTGTAGTTTCTCTGAGAAGTGTCTATTCATTTCAGCAACCCATTATTTGATTGGGTCTTTTATTTTTCAGTCTCTCTCTTTTTTTGGTTGTTCTTTATATATTCTAGATGATGGTTTTCTTTTTGAATAGTAGCTAGCAAAATTTTGTTGATTCTTGGTATTTTTTCATGTACCATTAGGATTCTAAGTCCTTTTCTACACATGTGTTTTCAAGAGTTGTACCTATTTCATCTTCTAACCAATTAAATATTTCTGTTTTAAATTTAGACCTTTGATCCATTTTGGTTTTAGTTTAGTACATGATAGAATATATGGATCTAGACTCGATTTTCTCAGTGTAGATATCCAATATTATTAAAGAGGATAAGATTTTGGCCCCTTTGTCAAAGATCAAATAGCTGCATGTGCCTGGGGTTGTTTCTGTTTCTTTTATATTGTTCCACTGATCCATGTGCCTGATGGTTGTTGTTGTGGTTGTTATCATCATTTGTTTGTTTGGTTTTTGCCAATGCCATGCATTTTTTAATTACCATGGTCTTATGGAATAACTTCAAGTCTGAGATTGTGATGTCATCTACTTTGCTTTTGTTATCCTGGATTTCTTTTGTTAGTCTGGGTCTCTTCTAGTTCTGTATGAATTTTAGAATTTTTTTCTCTAGATTTGTGAGAAATGTCGTTGGTATTTTTATTGGGATGCATTAAATCTCTCCATCAGAATTGGAATTATGACATTTTGATTACTATATTGATTCTGCCTGTCTAGGAACTGGGTATATCTTTCCACTTTATGACCTCATTTTCTTTCATCAGAGTGATAGAATTTTCATTGTAGAAACTTTCCACTTCTTTTATAAGTTAATTTCTAAGTATTTAATTTTTATGCTATTGTGAATGGCATTGTTTCCCTCATTTCTTTTTCAGTGTGTTCATTATTAGTGTATAAGAATGCCATTGACTTGTTGGTGTCTATTTGGAGTTTTGCTGCATTGCTGAATTTGGTTATTAATTCTGGAAGACTTCTGGTAGAGTTTTATGGGTCATGAAAGTAAAGAATCATGTCTTCTGCAAATAATGATGTTTTAAGTCATTCCTTCTCTATGTGTATCCCTTTTATTTCTTTCTTTTGCCTGATTGTTCTGGGTAATATTTCAAGGATTATGTTACATAGGAATTTTTTTTCTTTTTTTTTTTTGTGGCACTGGGGTTTGAACTCATGACCTTGCACTTGCCAGGCAGGCTCTTAGTCCGCTGAGCTAAATCCCCAACCCTCATAGGAATACTGATAATGGGCATCCTTGTCTTATTTCTGATTTTAGAGGGAAAGTTATTGGGTTTTTTTGCCATGCAATATGATGTTGGGAGTAGATTGATTTTAAGTGACTTTTATCAGATTGAGATAAAGTTCTTCTATATCCATTTTCTTTAGGGACTTTTTTTAAGTCATGAATGGATATTGAATTTTCAACATCTTTTGAAGGTTTTTCTGAGTCTGTGTCTGTATCAAAGGATTTCAAAGGCTTTTCTGTGTCTACTGAGATGATCATGTATTTTTGTTGTTTTTTCTGTTTAAGTGATAAATTATCTTTATTGATTGATATATATTGAACCATCCTTGCATCCTTTCAGTGAAGCCTACTTTCTCACGGTGCATGATAGTTTTGATGATTTGTTGCATTGTTTGCTGGTATTATGTTAAGGATTTTTGAATCTGTGTTCTTTAGAGAGTTTGGCCTATAATTCTCTCTGTTGTTTTGTTTTGTTTTGTTTTTATTTTTGTTTGGTTGAATCCTTATCTGGTTTAGGTATCAAGATAATGTTAGCTTTCAAGAATGAATTTGGAGGTTCTCCTTCTTTCTCAATTTCATTAAAAAGTTTGAAGAGTTTTGGTGTTAATCCTTCTCTGAGGTTCTTCTGGAATTTGGCTGTGAATATATCAATATATCAATTCCTGGGCTTTTCTTGCTTAATAGTGTCATCACAGATCCTTAAATTTAATTTCCTGTTTTTGTACTGTTCAGTATTTTGAAGTTGTCTTAGTTAAATTTTGATAATCCTTATGTATCTAGGGTTCTCTCCATTTCTTCTGAGTTCTCTAGTTTTTCTGGTGTATGTTTCTGACATAGTTGCTAATAATTTTCTGGATTTCAATGATATCTTGTGATTTCACTTTTTTTGTGTGTATCTAATTACATTGGTTTGTCTCTTTTCTTTTTTTTGGTAAGATAGGCTAAGATAGTCTATTTTATTTATTCTTTCAAAGAACCAGCTCTTTGATTCATCAATTTTTTGCATTGCTTTTTCAGTCTCCATTTCATTGATTTCTTCTTCGATCTTTATAATTTCCTTCTTTGTACAATCTCTAAATGTCAACTGCTCTTGTTTTGGTAGGACCTTGACATGCATCATTAGGCTATTTATTGGAGCTCATTCTGTTTTTTTTGTTGTTGTTGTTTTTGTTTTTTTTTTGATATGGTATATGAAAGTACACATGGAGTTGGGCAGAAAACTCTGCATTTATCTATTAAATTCATTTGTTTAAAAGTTTGGTTCAACTCTGATGTTTCTTTTTTGGTGTTTGGTTTAATTGATCTATTTGTGATAACAGAGTTTTGAGGGTCTCCCAATAGAAATCGTATTGCCGTTTATCTAGTTTTTATGTCTATTAGTGTTAATTTTATGAAGTTGGGAACAAAATAGTTTGGTGCATATATTTTTATTGCTGTTATCTCTTCCTGTTGAATTGCTTTATTAACCCATCTATAATATCTTTCTTTGCCTCTTTTGAGCAGCTCTGGCTTGAAGTCTACTTTGTCTGAAAATAGGAGAGCTACTACTGATTATTTTCAAGTTCATGTTGCATGGAATATTTTTTAGACTTTTATTTTTAGTCCATGAATTTCTTTTTGTGTTAAATGTATTTCTTCTATACAGCATACCATTGAATTTTATTTCTTGATACATTCTGTTAATCTGTTTCTTTTGATTGTCAAACTGAGTACATTTGCAGTGATAGTTATAATGGATATGTATTGATTAATTTCTGTTCTTGTACTATTTTGCTGTTGCTGTTTTTGTGTCTTTTCCCTCTACTTAACTGTTACCTCTATCTGATGTATTCATTTTATTGAATCTTTTAGCATTATTAGCTTAATTGTCTCCAAGGATATCTTTGAGAGTCTTTTGGAGTGTTTCTTTGGTAGTCATGAATCCCTTTAGATGCTGTTTATCATGACATAACAGCATGGGTTTGATGTTAATTCCTTAGGCTTTGAAACACTTCCTTCTAAGCTCTTTTTAAGGTTTGTGTTGAGAAGTCTGTTGTAATTCCTATGTTTTTCTTTACAGATGATTTATTGCTTTTCTCTAGTAGCTTTTAAAATTCTGTTCTTCTGTTGGATTTCTGATACTTAAATTATTATGTGGCATAGACTTTTATTTCCTCCTGATCATGACTATTTAGGGTTCTACATACTTCACTTCTCTGTATGTTAAGTTCTTTTTCTATGTCTGGACAGTTTGCTGCTATTACGTGTGTAACAAATTTTTTAATGCTGTTTTTATTGTCTTCTGATTATTAATGCTAATTACTCTGACATTAATCATCTGTGATTCATTGATCATTTAGATGCATTTTTCATGTTCTTTTGTTGTTTGTAAGGTTTCTCTCATTAACTGAGCATTAATCACAACCATGTCCCCTAGATTTGATGCTCTGTCTTCACATTGGTCACTTCAGCTGCCCATGATTTCAAACATCTCTTTAATTTTCTGGATTTCTCTTTGCAAATTTTTATGAACTCCCATTCTTTTCTATGCTGAGGATTCATGTTTTGCATCTTCTTTAGCTCAAGCAGATTTTTATTATTTTCCTCTATACTCACTGACCATTGGTTTTATTAGGGTCATTATTTGGTTAGTTATGTGTCCTTTAAATTTACAATCCAGATTATTGAATCCTTTTACTTCCATTTTTACCCTTTCATAACTTTCTGCCCTGTGGCATATGATTTACTCCCCTTGTTGCATACTGAACTGGTTTAGCTGGAGGTAGGAGTTTTGGGAAACATTTGCCTGGTTTTTTTCATATTTCTAAATTTCATTTGAATTTTTTTTGTACTGCTATTTGCAGCTTCTTTGGCCAAGTACACATTTCTTTGGGAATGAACCAGTATATTGTTTATGAACTCCAGACAACCCACATACTGGCATACAGTAAAAATCAAAGGTCAGCATCAACTATTTCACCTTAGCTATATTGATAAAATCAGCAACAATGGTGGTGTCAAATATCAGCTGGATATTGAAAAATCGTAACTGCTCATGAAATGGCCTTAGAAAACAAAAGATGTCTATGATTTTAGTGAACACATTTAGGTTACCCAGACATTGACCTATAATGATTCAGATCAGTAATTTCTGTTGGATGTAGGCAGCAGTGCAGGAGCTGAAGTACACAACTGGATTAAATGCTGTCTCTTTCAGGTCTCCCCCCTGAAGGTGATACCTAGTAAACCTAGAGTTCCACCACTGCATACAGGCCGTCCAATCCTCCTTGACTCAGTCTGTGCCCCCCAAGAGATCCCAGGATGTCCTGTTTAGCTCTCATCCTTCCCAATCCTGTCTCCCAAGGCTTTCTCTCACCTGATCTTTGTGGTAGGGTAACATTTCAGTCCTGGGGTGAGACACTTATCTTGGATGTTGGTCTCATCTTTGATCAGGTCAGCACTTTGGTTGTCACTTGCTGCCATGTGGTGTGGAGAACCCAGGAGCAGAGCCGGCTAGGTTTTGGTATTTGAGGCTGCTCTCTTCTGTCATTCTGTGTGGATCACATGATGCATACGTTGATGACAGCAGCAGCAAGAGATGGATTTCTTTGATGTTGCCGGCTCCCACAATGGTTGCTTGAGGCTGAAGGCAGTGACAGCATCGATCGGGGGGCGAGGGTGTGCACATCTTCACTGACCCTGCCTGTCACATGGGTTGTGCAAAGCCCGTGACCAGTGGTGGTGACAGCAGGGGGCAAAAGTGAGGTTTTTATTTTTAAAAATCATGGACATTACTCTATATTGTATTATTATCAGGACCTTGTAGCAAAGAAGTCAAATTAAATGGTACAGAAGAAAGGAAAACATCTTGAAGTTATGTCCTTGAGTCAGTGAGATAAAATAGGGTCTATTATGATTCTGTCATTTGACATTGGATAGGGGCATTCAGAAATTGGATAAAAACATATAGGTCAGACAGTTGTTTGCTTCAACCATATACATTTGTCTAATAATAGAATTAGATCAATCAGATACTGAAATTAAACTAGGAGCTGAGCTGTCAAAAGTAAAAGGACATGAGTTATTTAACTTAAGACTACAAGGAAGAGATAATTAGCCATGGGATTCATGCTAGGTAAGGATGGAATTGCAGAATGAAGAGATAAGTGGTAGCAAGTTAGTATTGATGGATTTTAGAACCTAGAAAGGAGGAACATTTCTTAGAGCCTGGGAATTGATGGAGGAGCTTCTAAGGCAGAATTTGATATTCAGAGAGTAAAAATCTTGAAATGGAGTTAATGGAGAAATAACAATTAGTTAATGAAAGCTGTTGGGTAACTAAGCATGCTACTGGTAAACAATAATAGTTTAATAGAAAGAGGTCAAGACAGAGAACAAAGATTTTGCAATTATTGCCTATGTGATTATTAAAATCAATTAAGGGCTGAGATAGGGGTACTGTTGGAGAGAGTAACTATAAACCAGGGATCAAAATCTCCATAAAAAGAGTAGAGATTTTACATCAATTTGCAGAACACAACAATTGATTCCCCTCAATTTGTTTTGTAAAGCTTCACTTTTGTATTCATAATGTCATATCTTTAATTAGTGTTAATAATCTTTTGAAAATAAAAATCATTTAATGCTCACAAAACTATCAAACGATTTAAATCTGCATATGCTTTCTTTTTTGTTAAAAATCTTTTATTTTTAAAATGCAAATAACTAAGTTTACAAAGCTGCATAACAGATAATGTTTTTACTGGTACTCTATTTTTCATCTTACATTTTTTCATTCTTACATTTCTTTCCTCAGTAAATCACTTCAGACAGATTTTTAGTATTATGTATATGTATATGTATCTATTATGATATATATGATATATATGACATATACATGATATATATATGATATCTGTATATCATATATATATATATATACACACAGAGAGAGTTTTTTTTTTCATTTTGTTTTGTTTTTTACAAAAGCTTAAGTGGATTTCTTATCCAAATTGACCTTATTTAATGAAAATACTCTAGATTGGCCTTAGTCAATGAAATTACTCTAAAGATATAGCTAAGTAAATCTCATAGATTCAATGATTTTATTTTGACCTACTCTATCTGCTCCAACAGGAAAAGCAATATTCTAACACAAATTATAACTTTCTTCCATTTTGAAAAGGCTACATGCTGGAAACTTTTACTTTCAAACCCATGACTGCTAAACCTAATTATCAGAAGTAAATAAATTATTATAGTGTCAATTATGAAAACAGGCTTGCATGCTTTTAAATTATCCTCAGAATACTCATTCTGACATTCAGATTTTACATACACTGGCTATTATTTTAATCAGGTCTCGACTTCCACAATGTCAATCTTGGCTGTCATAAACTTGAGAAATGCTTAATGCTGTAAAACCCCAGAAAAAATTCTGCAATAGAATTTAATGTAGTAAAGGGCAACTAATAATTACACATCTCATGTATGAGACAATTCCCTTAAAAGTATCTGGAACTAATCAATAAGAGTATTAGATTGACACATTTTCATTTTCTTACCCACACAACCTTGTTTTAAAATATATCTTATATGTAATGTTTTAATAGGGAATGCAAGTAGATAAAATTTGGTCTAGACTAAGAAAATAAAGTTCAGAATATTTTCAGAATTCTAATTTAAAGAGGAAACAATCAGAATTACAAATGACAAAATTAAATAATAAAAGAAGTCTACATTCTGAGAATCCACTTGTTCAGAATGCAAGTATTAGTTCTGTTATATGTAGGTGTTGAATGCATAGCTGGTGAATGCACATGCCCAAATTTGTAATACACCACACAGAAAAACCAAAAACATTTTAGGCATCAAGGAGAAGATATTCAGAGCAATTAATTTTTATTCCTGCTGCAAAGCATTTACCATTTGTACCACACATTTAGCAATTTAACTTTCATTTATTTTTGTTACATGTTTTAACTAAATTATAGGGCTAGGAAATATTCTTCTATGTTCTACTCCCACATGGTTGAGTGGAGTGCCCTGTACTTCGACACCTCCTAATAATTGTTATACATACCTAAGAATACAAACCATTACCTCATTGGAACCGAAGAACTCAAGAATAATGACAGACCACAAATTACACAATGATCATTATTCTAGGATATGTTTCTAATAAGATATATATGCTCACATTTAGAGAAAAATAATGTTTGAAATAATGGTTTTAATATAAAAGAAAGTCCATCTTTGGTTTTAGACAATAACAAAATCTTGCATTAAAATTCTGTTTTAAAATATGAGGCCTTGACAAAAAAAGTATTAGGAATCTTTTTAGCCACATTCTCTTAAAATCATTTGGAAAATGGTAAATGTTTATTTACTTCACCATTCTTATTTCTTTTTATTATTTTATTTTAAAGATAATAAAACCCAGCAAAACAAAACAAAACACTGTAAAGCCAGTCAAAAGAAAACAATGAAAGTGGTACAGAACTTCAAAGCAGGATAATAGGAAACCAACAATGGCTACCATAGTATATCTTGTTATCATCACAATAGTTGCTCATTCCATCAGACATAGTAAAATCAAATGAAATAAAACAGAATAAAACCAATCAAAACAGAACATTGAATAAAGAAAAACAATAAATCAGAGCAAAAACAAGCAAAAAATCAGTGAAAACAATATTGTATTTCAAAAACTAGACAGAAAGAAATCCATCATATTTGCCATACTGCATTCTGTCATTCTCCCAATAGATGCTCAGCCTACTGGCCCCAGGCCTGAAAAGTCAATCAAACAATACAAGCATTCAGTTGTTATCATACTTCAGTTGCTATCAACTCAGCCTGTCCTCCAAACCAGCCGGTTGCTTACCAGGGTTGCGGGGTGGCTTCTTGATTCTCTGCCCAGGTTCCAGTAGGCTCCTGGGAGGGGTAATCTGGCTTCTCTCTTCCTGGGCCCCCATGGCTCGTGTGGCTTTCCTGAAGGGCAGATTGGCTTCTTCTTGATTTTGAAGTGCTCCTTCCAGTCCCAGCATGGTGTCACAACATTCTTATTTCTATCCATTCTCTATATAGACTTTTAAAAGAAAAAAAGAGTAATCTAAATTAACTTGCAAAAAGAAAATGGTCTGAAGGTAAGGTAAAGGAAGAAGGTCCTTGTTTTATTCTCAGTTTGCCAGTCAACAAATGGTCCAATAAGCAATAGAGAGAAATGAAAGTGCTGGCATTAGAAAAAAGACTTGGGATCCATTCCAATTCCACCATTCTTAGCTAACAAAGAATTTGTTAGAAAGTCACAAACACTGTGCTGTAAATGTATTAAACATAAATTAAATCAGTTATTATTTTTTGTTATTTCAGGCATAATGTATAGGTGTTTACCTTACTTTTTATTAGCTGATTTTCATGTGAGAAGTATCAGAAGAGATTACTTTTTATTCACAGTGTGATGCAATTTTTATGTTGTTTTCTTCAGAGCACTTTTGAAACTACTTTAGACGTTGGAATTATTGCTTCTTCAAAGTTTCTCATTAGTCTCAACTTCCTCAAAAATCATCCCATCCAGAACCACATTAGCCCAGCTCCGTACTTTCTGTCACCAGCAATCTGCTTTCTAAGTAGACATTCCATACTCTTCATTGAATCGACTGAATCTCAGCAAAAGGTATTTTCTTCTTCCTAATTTACACATTTTCTTTCTATTTTCCTAGAGACTTCAACATTATAGCACAATGTAATTTATTTGCTACAATGTTATAATTTTTATAGCCTTCTGTTTTTCTAATACCATTGTAAATTTACTACTTAATTTTTCTCTATACTTTATTCAATATTCAATATAAATGTATGGAGTTAGCTGTAATTTGTTCCATGTCCATGGCTATATTTTGTTTCTTAAAATTTTACAAATTTTATTCTATAAGCCAACACACAGTACATAGACAGCAGAAAGAGTTTATAAAATCTTAAAAAGAAGATTAATATTGTTTCATTAAAGAGTATAACAAAGAAAATAGAAATATGAATAAGATAAAATATAATAAAAATTCATTTTGGAATTAAGTTGGGAGGAAAACTGATAATCTAGCCAGTCACTAAATTCTGCTCTGTTGAAGTCACTGTTAAAAAATAAGAGGTTTAAAGACACCAATATTTTTATAATATATTTATGCACATAAATTGAACTTGATGCATAAAGTAATTTCATAGAACAAATAAAGTTAGTGGGCTCACACACTGATTGCAAAACATACTACAAAGTTTTAATAATCAGAATGATGTGGTACTGGTATAACAGATACACTCAACAGTGGAATACAATAGAGTACTTGTAAATAAATTTTCACATATATAGACAAATTATCTTCAGCAGGTTTACTTAGACTGTTAAATGAGGAAAGAAGTCTTTTTTTATCAAATAGCATGTGAAAAGTGACTATCTAAATACTGAGGAATGAAATTGGGTCTTTATACCTTACACAAAACATAATTAAAAATTGATGAAAGACCTAAACATATGAGCCAAACCTACAAAAATCTTAAGAGTAAACAGTGAAAAGCATCATGATATTGGATTTGACAATGAATTTATGCAGATAGAACCATAAGTACAGGCAACAAAATAAAAAGATACATTTGATTTCAGATATTTTTCCAAAGACAAAACACAAACAGTCAGTATGCAAGCAAAAACATATTCAGCATTAATCAGAAAAATGCAGGTTGAAACACCAAAGAGCTCTACTCACATATGTTATCTTGGCCTCTATCAAAAGGATAAGAGGGGCCGGGGATTTAGCTCAGCAGCACAAGCACCTGTCTGAAAAGTGCAAGGTCATGAGTTTGATTCCCAGTACCAAACAAAACAAAAAAACAAAAACAACAACAACAGCAACAAAAGGATAAGAGATAAATGTTGCTGAAGAATGTTGAGAGAAAAGATACCTAGCATCCATTTCTGGTGAGAAGGTAAACTGGCATAGTCATAATGAAAAAACTGTATGGAATTTATTTAAAAACCTGAAAGAATTGTCATATCATGCAGAATTCCCACTGGTGAGTATATACACAAGGGAAATTAAATGAGTACAGACATCTCCACTCTTACGTTGTAACATTATTCACAGTATCTAAAATATAGAATCCACATAAATGTCTACAATGAATGAGTCAATAAAGAGTTTACTAAATATACAGAATGGCACACTATTGAGTCCTAATAAGATTGAAATGCTGTAAGATGAAACATGGTAGAGGAAACTGAAAATTTTTAATGCTAAATTAAGTAAACAGACAAAGACAAGCTATGATCTCACTTGTATGTAGAACCTAATAAAGTCAAATTCATGGAAGAAGAGATTAAAATGACTGTTAGTGGAATCAGTGGAAGGAATGGAATTTGGAAAAGTATTTGACAAAAGATACAAAATTTGAATTAGGAAAAATTTCACATTCTATAAAATTTGTTTGCTGTACTTAATAACAATGTAATACACTGTTGAAAATTGCTAGGTGGATGGAGTACTTTTTTTTTTTGTCTTTTTGAGACAAGGTTTTGTCATGTAGTGCAGGCTGGTTTCAAACTAACAGCAATCCTCCTGCCTCAGCCTCCCAAGTGTTGGAATTAGAGGAGTGTGTCATTACATTTGGAGAGTACATTTCAAATGCACTTACTGTAAAAATGTACTTAAGATAATACATATGTTACTGAAAGATTCAACTATATGCATGAGCATTGATCAAGACAATCATAACCATGAGCAAAACAGTGAAGGTTTAAGTAAAAATATACTGTAGTAAAAAACACACTGCCATTAATTTCCCTAAAAATATTCCCTCTGGCTTCAAAACACTTATCCCATCAGTCTTGACACTTTCTTAAGTAGTTCTCAAAGTCCCCTTTCCAAATGTCTTTAGTTGTACTGCTGCCTTGATGTCCTGACTACAATGCATTCCAAACATTTATGGCAATTTCTGTCAAATAAAACATTCTGATGTGTCTTTATCCACCTTATTTAGTGGCTCTGGCACTATGAGACTTTTGACTCTTCCTCAAAGTAAAAATTGACCAAGATTTGTAAACATTTTGAATTAGTTCAAGACATAGAAGCATCTGTAAAACACAAATAAAGACAAGGAACAGAAATAAAGAAAAGGACTTGAGAAGGTGTTAAAAATTATGAGAATTAAGGAGGAGTATATTGGACAATGTGTCATTTAATATAATGAATGCTTAGAAAATGTGGGCATTCTTCATAGTTTCCATCTCACCTTGTATAGGCAATGTTTGTTTTGTCAATTAATAATTAATCAAAAATTAATAGCAATGGCAGGTACAGTGACACAGACCACAAGCCTGTAAGGTCAGCACTCTGGGATTCGGTGGCAAAAGGACTATAAATTCAAGTGTCACCTGCACAACTTAGTGAAACCTTGTCTCAAAATAAAAGATAGAAAAAGAGCTGGGATATAACTCAGCATGAAGACCCTGGTTGATTCCTTAGCCCTAAATAAATAAATAGAGGCTGCTGAACTTGACCAGAGTGGGCTTCAGAGCACAATTTCCAGCAGGAGTGGCTTATTTTTGTTCGTTGGATTTTGTTTGATGAGACGGGATGGTCTTTGTAGTTCAGGATGGCCTTAAGCACACGATGTAGCCTAGACTGACCTAGAACTCACAGTGGTCCTCTTGCCTCAGCCTCCCAAGTGCTGAGATTTCAGGCATGGGCCACCATGTCCAGTTTGGTAAATTGTTTAACCATCAAGAAACATCATTCAATTATTTGATTGGCTTCTAGTTCATGTGCAGCCAGATAACATTAATATGCCATGAAGAATAGGTGAAAATGAAATAATTTTATGTAACTAATCAGACAATTAATTCTGACACATATTAAAATATTGATCAACTTTGAAGGCATATAAGTACACTAAGCCAGAAATAAAATGATGGACATAGTATGCTTCTTTTATAGAAGGCAACTTGAAGATTAGGATTCATGGAGAGAAACAGTTGAAGGGAAGAATTAGTTGCCTGAGAGGAAGGGCAATGAGAAGTTGTTTAATGGTAGAAAATTTCAGTTTGGAAAGACGAAAGACTGCTCAAGAAGGATTTTGGTGGTGGTGAGTGTTTCCAACCAGGTGAATGTATGTAATGATCAAACTACCTGTGAAAACACTTAAGAGTGGAACATTTTATTGTAAATACATTTTATCACAGTAAAATGCTTCTAAATTCTTAGAATATATGCTTGAAATATATGCACACTGAATCCATGTTAAGCGATATTATAAATAATCAAAAACTGCAAGTTAAAATATGGTGAGACTTTCATTCTTCCATTAAATTATATTTTAGTAAAAGATGAAGGTTTCTGACATTACATATTAGTGAACGTATATGTAAATTCTCTTTATAACTCTGTGATGTGATTCTTAGTATTTAGCATAGAAAATGTTTGAACTTAAACCTAAAAAGCCAAGAGCAAAGACTAGCACTGGAGCTTAACTTTTGCACTAAAACTCAAAAGTCCTAATGTCTATGACTGTTTACGCGTAAATGAAATGTAATGAGTCTCTGTTATGGAATGCTTAAGATCCAATTAAAACAAAAGCTATGCACACACAAGTATGTAAGTACAGAAGCGATTTCAAGACATATGGCCGAGTGATGAAAGCAAGTTCTCCAAAATGTATATTTTTGAAAAATATTCTGTATATATATATATAAATAATAGCAAAATCAAAACACATTAAAATATATTTTTATCTTTATAAGTGTGTGAGCTTTTAAATTTGCTTTAGAATTAGAGTTGTGAAATCAACATATATCAACATTTTTGGATATTAAACAAAAAATTAGTTTTTACACAATTCCATATTTAAACAAAATAGTCTAAGTTTATACTTTGTTTTTATATAAGTCAAATTGCGTAAGTAATTTTACCTATTTTATATTTGTAATTTTAATAGGTGCCTATTCATTGAATTGGTGAATCTAAAAATTGTGTCAGTTTTCAATATTTATATTTCTACTTTAACAAACTGTGAAATGCTACAGTGAATATTTAAATGTAGTCAATTTGATCTTCAAATATTTTTACATGAAATTTTAAGGATGAAGAATACTTCCAAAAGCAACACGTGAATGCATGGATTGTGGCTTTCAGACCATTGTAGCCACTATTGTTATATTTATTTTTTTATTATATTTATTGATTTACTTTTTTTCTGACTTGAAAAATATAGATATAAATAAAAATAGCAGTACACATTTCTGTTTAAACTGAAATGTTTTCCACTGTGAAAAAAGTTTCCAATACTCTGAATCTCCAAATATATATTTACTTAAAGAATTTGTAAGGTATATTTTTAATATTTAATGGGGAACATAGCTTATGAAAATTTTCAAATGATAGGAATGTAATACAAATATTACTGACTTCATTGCTGCTATTTTAATTTTCCTTGCATCTACTTTTTAAGTATCTACTATTCTATTATTAATATTTTCATTGAAACAGTATTATTAATATTTCTAGAAATTTTATTTTATTTTTAGCAGAAAGTCCAGGCAGATGCATGCACAAATTATTTAGTAAGAAAGTTTAATATATTATTGTGAAGTCACCTGTGAAATATACCATCAAAGAATATTACTCAAATTTGAAACCCTGATTTTCTGTGTTCAATCATTTCTTGTTACCTGTTATAGTATATTTTATATAGGTAATTGTTTCTCATGTAATTTTATGTTGTAGTTGATGATGTAATTGGTGTTCATTATCTTTGAATTATGTTTTCTCACTTCAAATTTTAGAAAAGTTTAATGCCATTCAGTATAAGATAAATAGATTAATTTACTTTCTGCTAGAATTTTTAGTATTCAGTATTGTGGGTTAGACAACTCACAACTTCAAAATATAAACTGCTGGGAATGTACCTAGAGTAGTGAAATAGTTTCCTAAAAAAGTAAGTTACTAAGTTTATATATACTTAAATAACATTATCAAATAAATCTGTTGTTCAGAAAATGATAGTTTGTTTTTATTCCCTCATTTCAAATGATAGTTCTAAAATATTATCTATATCTTGACTATTATACTGTCTTTTACCATCACTAAGAGCAAATTATGGCAATCTGTATATTTTCCTGAGAACCTTGTTTTTACTGCTGTCCAAGATCTTTGAAATATTCTCTGTAATTCATACATTCTGTTGCTCTTAGTTTTCTAATGAGCATAAATATCCATTTGCAAAATATATAGTATGGCATTTGTGTTTTCCTCCTTGTTTACTTGCTTTATGCCCTACATGCTTATTTTGATATAGTTGGTTATATGTACTCAGTTAATGTGTCTCACAGTGATGCACATAGTCCCTGCCAGGATTGATAATACCATGTAGCTTTGATAACTGTGAGATTACTTCCCTAGGGAAAAAAAATGAATGTATTTGCTTTAAACACATTTGCTTGTTTTCTTTAATTCTATCTGACAACACTTAACTGTAGCGGATATTTTCAATGTAACCATTTTTTTTTCTGGACACTTTTTCCTCGATACTGTTTTCTTGTGCGAAATATACAAATTAAGATTATAAACTGTAATCTGATATTTTTAAGACACTTGGATAGATGATGACTTCATTTATTTGGGCATGGTTTTGGTAATATACTTTTCTCTTTACATCTTGGAGTACTTTGAAATTCTTCAGTATCTTACTTCTAAGTTGCTTGAGAAGGCACAGAGACAAAGGTTAGGTGGATCCTTAAAAGAAAAAAATCATCATGTAAATGTATTGAATTGCCCTCCAGCTATGGTAATTTAACATTTCATCTTCGTAGAACCTCTTTGTTTTTCATTACCTAGTAATAAAACTTGTAATTTTTTTTCTCATTTTATGGGACTATGTAACTTCTCTCTGTAATATGTATCCTTAAAATAGCTCATGATATTTACTCGTAAGAAGCTCAAAAATGTGTAACTGGACTCTGTCTCAGCTGAAGTCATCCCTGAACCAAACTTTGTCCCTAACCCTCCAGGGATGGTAAGTTAAATCTCAGAAGTGCTGCCTCAGTTTCCTGTCTCTTTCTCTACATGTGGCAAAAAGACCTCTGCTGCTGGGTCCCTACATAATCCTCCCTTTTTCCTCTTCATTGAACCTTTTTAGTTGCTATGAAAAATTCTAAATATATCTAAAAATTATGTGCTTTTGTAAGAGATATGAATGTAATTTCCTTGACAAAGTTCTCCAGTATCAGTTGTACATGATCCTTTTTTCCTCTTATGCGTATACATCTTTTTCAAATTTTCTCTTAGAGATAAAATTCTGAACTTTTAATTTATCTGTAGCTGGAAATATCAATACTTCTGCTAGTCCTTCACAGCCTAAATTATTGGATGATAAAATTAGTGCCTTTTCAATTCTCTTCCATATCAGAATAGTATTTGTTAATCTTGCCTTGTTATTATCCAAGAGGCATATTTAAATTTATTTTTTATTGCTAGAAGATCTGTTTTGAAGATTGTTAATAGAGCACTTCAGCTGTGTACATAAATTTGAGGGATACTTTATTTTTGTCACTGCACAATGCCTGCATTGTGGCAACTGGGTTAAACTTCCCTGACTTATTCCAATATTTTTCCTCACTTTATAATTAAAAATTTATAGGAATTTTCATCTTCCTTACTAAAGGAAAATCACAAGGTAGAAGTAGAAGACCTATGTCCTCCAAGACTAGAAGAAAAATCCAAATATGTGAAAATTTAGAATTCATATTTTACAATATTAAATAAGAAAATTACTACTAGTATCAAAATAAATAGCATTTAGAAGTGAAATAAATATTTTACCTCTGGGAGCTTTTCTATTTCAATCATACATAGGGGTGACTTTCAAAGGAAGTAGTGAGCAAAATAAAAGAATAAGGTAGCGTAAGGTAGGGGAGCATTTGAGAACTTAACTTTCTTCTCGAATATACCAGTAAGTTGTTCCACAGTAAATGTAAAGGTAAGCAAAATACTTTTCTGTGCTCAGTATTTGTTTCAAGTGCAGAATGATGGAGGATCTCCTAGCACTCAGTTGGCTGAGGCAGGAGGATCCTTGGGAGTTCGAGACCAGCCTGGGCTACAAAGTGAGCTCAAGGCCAGCCTTAACCACATAGTGAGACCCTGTCTCAAAAAGGCAAGGGCCAGGGATTTAGCTCAGTGGCATAAGTGCCTGCCTG